>BLKR01005220.1:0-86023 GCA_011170035.1 Teleogryllus occipitalis
CCGTCTGTCCGTCTGTCCGTCTGTCCGTCTGTCCGTCTGTCCGTCCGTCCGTCCGTACGTCTTGTTTCTCTCATTGTCAGTAAAACCCGTCTGCACTCCCAGAATCCCTTCAAAATGGTTCGTTTATTTGTATTTCTCATATGAACGTTTCTTCGTGCTCAGATATCCACACAGGATCATTTGTTCATTTACTTAATTGCATTTGAAGAAATACCGCACAATTATCGTAATAAAATTGTATTGTCGTATTAATTAAATCAGTAGGATAGAGAAGAATATTAATTATAAATTACGTAATTAAAGTAGTGCATTTTATTTGCTGAATGAAATTAGGCAAACAACATATCGAAATTAATTTCGTCTAACGAAGCACAGCATTGAATATTCTGCATTGAAATAATTTGGCCAAATTGAAGCAAATGTAATATATAATAAATAACCAAGTAATTACTAACAGTAATTCCTTCTTATTAAGTGAAATTTTGTAATAATTTTGCGTAAAATTATAGAATGTTTTTCTATTGTCTATTAGAATATTGAATTCAAATTCTCTGTAACCATTTAAAATTTCTCGTCGAGAGATAGGCACAAAACTTCATATGATCGATATCTCAAGAGAAAAGGAGCTATGAATGGGAAAAGTATTGGATTTATTCACGTACTGGTATTTTTCATTCAATCAAAACAGTTCTCCGTGCTTCTCCATGGTTCTTCTGCGTTCTTCCTTTAAGACTCTTATCATCTTCATCAGCCTTTTCGTTCGTTTCATTGCTTGCCTCTTCCTATGTCTTCTTCTTTCACCTGGTTGGGATAGATCGACTTTTCTTCCGAATCACTTTATCGTCCTATATTCCCCTTTCTATCTCCTACCATCTATACCCTTGTCTTCGTTGCCTGTTCAGCTATAAATACCTATGATTCCAACATCTTATTTTGTATGTTGGCTGCGCAACCCACGGTTGTCAAGATCAGTTAGCAAAGAGAACTCCTTATTTTAACGGATTTCCACCATTTCTATCTCATGTCTTATCCAAACTCCATCCCTTCGACAGGTCTACGTATCTGCACAACCTCTAATCCATTTCCATCGCGTCCCAGCTGATGTGGCAGCCTCGTTGAGGATCCCATTTGAAATCGTGACGGCGTCGACGAACACGATACGACGTCCCGTCGGCGGCACCAGTCTGTAGCCTCAGGATGTTATCTACCGAATCGACGACAACCCTACCAGAACGGAGGGGATTGATTAGTTTCGTGAGAAACGCCTTCGCGAGCACTTGTTCTCCTCCAAATTGCATCGTCATGGGGGATGTGGGACGTGTAATTAGTTCGGTATCGTGGTCCGAAATAAAATAGGAAACAATCGCTAGAGATTGATTCGGCAATGTTTGGTTATAGTTTTGTAGATATTTACGTAGTTAGTGACATATTCTGTACAACTTCATATTTTGTTTCTTTCACGTTACCAATAGTCAAGTACGCCTTGTAGATACTTTATTATCCGTTTTATGTTCATCTATTTATTTTTCAATTTATTCATTATTTTTACCGCGTCATTACAAGCTAGATTTTGTATTTCTGGACGAACTGGTAACCTAAATTACTCCTTAGCATTTACTCTTCAACGTATCTGATAATGATTGAAATCTCTTGAGCCGCACTCGCGAAGTAGGCCATGAAATATGGTTTCTTATTATTATCCTACTAGACTGCAGCTTCAAAAACGCCACTGAACCACACCACACAAATTTGTTTCCCAAAAGGACCCGACACTGCTCAAAACAACAAATGAAATATTCTCGTTTAACACTGCAATAAATTAAATATTTTAAGAAAAACAATCTTCACGAATACACAGTAATGTATACAGTATATACATACACACAGTACATCATTTCATCGTATTGTAAGAAAGTGAAACTAGTGTTGCTACAGTACTTTCGCATCAGTAACGGTTACCTAAAATTATAATACTGTAATTTCTCTTCATGTTAACACATCTCATCCATCACATCTAAAACACTTTGCCAATCGTACCGCATTAGGCGCGAAAGTTTAATTCATTTAAAGGTTATACATCAACACAAATTCTACACAGCTTTGCAGGCCAACGGATACTCTGCAGCGGAAGTCAAGAGAGCACTCCATCTAAAGAAACATTCACGCAGTGAAACAAATGTCAACCAAACACTGAAAGTAAGCCTACCTTATGTGAAGAACATCACGGACCGTATAGGAAAAGTGCTAGAAAAACACAATGTAAAAGCCATTTTCAAACCCACTTCACAGCTTCGAAACTTATTCCGATCTGCTAAGGACAGAAGAGATCCATTATCTTCAACAGGGGTCTATAGAATTCCATGTTCCTGTGGCGCTGTATACATTGGCACTACACAACGGAGCATCAACACCAGGCTCTCCGAACACAAGAGGAACTGCCGTTTTGGCTACACTGAAAAGTCAGCAGTAGCCGAACACGCTTTCTCTGGCCGTGAACACAACATAAGATTCGAAGACGTGGATGTTTTAGCCACCACAGCTCACTACTATGCACGATTAAACCGTGAAGCCATTGAAATTCACAAACATCTCCGAAATTTCAATAGAAAGGAGGAGGGAATGAAAATCAATCCGATTTGTATCCCCGTAATCCGCCAGGCCAAAGCAAAACCTAATGAAAAACAAAGACGTGACAGTGGTCACGTAGGCACGTGGGAACATGGCAACAGGAACAGTTGACAAAACTGACAGTCACCGGGGAACCTTCAAAGAGGATTCTTCGTCCGAGACCACATCGCCACACACACCTGCCGTAGTTGCGGACGAAACGTCTGGAAATATGTTTTCCAATGGACCACGGCCCATAAGCCCGGAAGAAATCTTTGACTACAACTCCGGCCGTGAAAGCCTACATTGTTTTATTGTTTTACAAATTCTACAATTCAAAACGCCAGAAACACTACCCGACTAAGAGCTAATTTTTAGAAAAAAATTAATTTATGACAAAAATTTATATCTTCAGTGTAGTACTTTTTCAATGTTAATTTTCTGCAATTTTTGAAAATACAGACAGTTCCTCGAAAATGAAATCTACACCGCTTTTTATACCGTCTTTTGATACATACAAGGAGAAAAATTAAAGAAAAAATCGTAATCGTTTTTAAGAAAATTGTCTAGAAATTGCCTCATTTCATGTAGAATTATACGAATGCTCATAATCTCGAAAAAGTGTAAATGGCCTTATTTCAAGATCTGCCTCTCAAAACAGATTAGATTAAATATTGCAGTTACGAAGACTCCGAAGAAGTTCCATCTTCTACAATTTTCGAGAAATCAGAGATTTCAATGAAAATCAGACCAGGCCATAAAGGAGTTCCTTACGCTATCCAGAACCACATTCCGCTAGTATGCATATTAATATTGGCTATGCTATACCAAAACGAAAACTTTTTTATGTTACTCTTGCTGCATGGTTGATATTCTAGCTTCATTTTTTATAAATTCCTTTTTTTCAAGTTAATTTTTAAATTATACTGGAGGCTCGTCCGTAAACTTTTCATGGAAACCCGTACGAATGAAATTTAATTTTTGTATATAAACAATACCAAATTGACCTCATTTTTTAAGTACTGGTTAAAATTCTGGAATGAGCACGTACTAATGGGCAAAACGAGAATTGTAGCGGGTTTTCTGCGACCTCGGGATCCTATTCGCTCCCTGGACTTATTGGATAACTGTTAGTGATGAGCGCCATGTGTGAAATGTGTGTCGGGGGCGGGTGCAGAGGCGGAGCTAGTGGTTCGGATGACACGTGGCGGTGAATCGCCCCCGCCGCCGCTGGACAGGACACGAAGAAGCGCCACAGTGTAAAGTGCGCGTCACCGAGCTGCAAGGCCGCTTTTGATGGACGCCGACCCCGCCGCACACCCACGCCCCCTACCAACCCTGTCCCCCTCCGCTGCCCCGCCGCTGTCCCCTCCCCACGCCTCCCCAACCCCTCCACCACCCTACTATCGCCCCTGCATCCCTCACCGCCCCTACTGCCCTTACCGACACCCTGGACACATGTCACCGCACCGTCTCTCTTGCTTTCATATTTCTCTTGCACTTCTAGCTCGATAAATATATGTGATCTCTGTATGACTTATGCAGGTCGTCAATTACTAAACATCTACTGTTCTCGCATTCTATCTTTTAGTCACTATTAGTTAAGATATAGTAGAGCTTTGACTATTTAATGGCTGTAATTTGTTTCTCATAAAACGTTTGGCTTTGCTTTTCACAAAAGGAGATTTTTCTCTAGTTTATTTCAAAGTAGTGTGTAATGTGCATTTGCTGTATTCATAATTATTCTCGTAAAGTAAGAGATTGATACTCTGAGTTTGGATAAGTAGAGATATTGGTATACACGAAAAATATCTATTACGATACAGTTTTGTTCGTTTTTTCCTCAATGTAATTTTTACAGAGTATTCATCAACAAGGCTTTTCGGCTAAACCGATAATAGATGGCTTTATCTATGCTCGATAAATCTAGAGTGGTAAACTCGTTGAGCACCGCCAGCGAATCGTTGGAAGATGTTATGAAATGTCTATCAACGAGAGGATTGGATTCAGGCGAATCCGGAAAGAAATAATCAAGCGTCATATATATTTTGCAGTTTCGGTAAATCGAGATGTAGGAGTATCGTCGGTGAAGATTTCACAGGGAGTTTAGGAAAGATGGGAATCTGTATGGAACACCTGCCTAGAGAGAAAGAAGATTATGGCATGTTTAAAAATTTACCGAGAACGAACAATTTGACAATAAACTGTGGATGGTTGAAAGAGAGAATGGGGTGCCTAACTTTCCTAACCAATAAGCGAAATTCGATTGAATCCTTGTCTCACACCGAGAAAGATCGTTATGAAATGATACCGTTTTTGAAAGAAGCCGAACTTTTATTATGAGGGGTTAATGTCAAGAGAAATGTTTTGTAACGAAATTAAATTGATTATACGGAGTTAACTCCGTAGGAATGACTTCCGAATCATTACAACAAATTATTCTGAAATTTTAGTAAAATTAGAAAGGAGATTAGCTGGTAGGTAATGTATGTTTTTTGTCAGGTTGGGAAACTACTTCCAATAACATATTAATCGTTTTCTTGGAATATTTTGTATGTGTATTTCAACTTGAACTGTTCTCGACACGTTTTTTCACAGAGTATTTTATTTTACTATAAACATATTTTTTGCAACTGGTCATGGCAGTCCTGGGGGCCTTACTGTTCAGAATGTGAATAACTTTTTGGTGATGAGTTATTCAATTATATAAGTCCTGTAAGTGAAATCAGGAATTTTCTTGTAGCGTATTGTCTTATTTCCGAATTTTGAAATTTTTGAACATACCAAGCACATTTTCTATTGCTATTACAAATCGCTTAAGTGATTGATTGGCGATTCTGGGGACGTCAACTGCAAAGTCGGTTGGACTTGGTCTGCAAAACTTTAGTCGGTTGGAAACATCTCACTCGTAATGCAACATTTTTTCGTCCTTATAACGAAAATTACTATTACGTCATGTTCACATTTTTATGTCAACACGTTTTGACTGTTTCTTGTACTGAAACCGAGAGTACAGTCGACTCCGATTATAGTGAACTTCTGGGGACTACAATGTTTGGTTCATTATAAGAGAGGTTCACTATATCCATGATGTAAGAATTAAATAGAATTTCTCCACAATGATTGATTTTATTAATATAGAGACAGCAAAATTCATTAAGAACACGTACTGAAAATATCAATATCTTTATCTTTGCTTAAAAAATCAATTATTTTCAATTGTTTGCCACGTACATTTTTCATTAGTAATTTTTCTAGATCCTTCTCCAGAGTTCGTGCTCTTCCCCACTTGATTCTGCATTGTCCTCAGTCACTAACAATAAGTATCGTAGTGCAGTCTTCACACCTTTCAATGCCTCTTGCACTGTTAGAACACCGTCTCACTCTCCAAAGCGTATGTTTTACTCGCCTAATAACATGCAACATCGAATTAATTTTCAGGACTTATTTCCTACGTTCACTAGAGCCGAGGTTCAGGTTCACTATAACCGAACCATCTTAAGCTTACTTGTAATGTAAGTGAAACGTTCACCGTAAGTGAAAAGTTCACTATAACCGGGGGTTCACTATATCCGAGTTCACTAACTCGAAGTCGACTGAAGCTGTTCCAATTCGTCGAAAACCTTTCGCGCAAAAGTGTCACATTCTCGCGAGAGGTGAACGACTCGATTGATTCCTTGCCGGTTTCACATTTTTGGGCGCTTCAACTGCTAGTGTCATTAGTGCCGTAATTGTAGCCTCGTAAGTGTAAGTTTTTATCGCCGGAGGCGGCGATCTTCCTACGCTGGATGGCGAGATCCGGCGCAGACCTACCCGTCGCTTCCTCAACCAGGTATCTCCCACCAGCGGGGCACCGCCGCAGCCGGACAAGCTCTAAGCTCCAGACTGGCCTCCTGGCCGTGTGGTAGTGTAATGCATGTTAGTGTAAGTGCGTATGTAAGGGGTGAGGTAATGACAGGGAAAAGGAAAGAAAGATAATGCTCAGTCCGTTGCTCATTTGTTAGGGTACTGCCTCGGCATTCGTCTGGTGTTGATCGGAGAAACCACTGAAGACTACCGATCAGAGCAGCCGGCCGCTAGAATTCCTAACTATTTAGCTAGTGTGGAAAATCCTGCCATCGTCGGAGTGGAACTCTAGAACATCCCGGTCAGAGGCATTGTAGTGACATCAGTTCCATCCCTGTTCCAAGCTCGTCTACTGCTCTTCCAAAACGCTTAAATTTGGCCACCGTGAGTGCGTACTGTCCGCATCTTTCACTGTGGGTGTTCCGCAGGGTGGCGGGTAGTGCGCGCATCGCCCGCGTGGAGCGCGCTGTGAATTGCCGTGGGCTGTGCGGCGTGGCGTCGCGTCCGTTTTGTCGCGCAATTGAACCCGGAAGTGGGCGGGGCGCTGGCGCGCGCACGTGGCGCGTGGAGTGGCGGTGGCACCGCTCGCGGCGGCCGCCTCGCAAATGAAGGCGAATGGGGCGTGCGCACATAACGCCGCGCTGCGTGGAGCGATGCGCGCGTCCCTACTGCAGCATAGGTACTACACAGAAAGGAACGCTGCCCACAATCCGTGCGCCGATATGATGCGCTTGGTTGCCATATTGAAAGTGAGTAAACTGCTGAATGACCCGCATATGTTGTGTGGTGAACGATAGTGAAGTTGTCTTTAATTTCCGTTTTACTCGTTATATTTGGTGTGTGTGTGTAAGTTGCAAAAACATACGTAACGTGACGGGACATTTGCTTCGTATAGACAAATATTAATATCGGATAAAGGAAAATATTATATCAAAAATAAAAAAAAATAGGAAAATAAAAAGGAAAATAATCATTAATATATAAAAGTAAACCACAGTTGTTGTTTTTTCATTTAAGCATCGGCATTTTACCAATTTTCTATGTAATCTTTCATCACCGTTTCTGAGTAGAATAATTGTGTTGTACTTGTACTTTACCTTCCCTTAGTCAATTGTAAAGCTGACTGAAGTATTTGTAATTTTTTAAATTTTAGTACATGACATTGTATTACTGTATATTAGTATTTCTTTCTGTAAGTTGTACTCGAAACATTTTTTTTATTTAAACGGTTTTCAAATTTTTGTTTCACTTAATGTTGTGGCTAATTTTTTATTGGACACGTAAATACATGCAACGAACTTATAAGGAGTGTTGTATTAATTCAACCTTCTTAAAACCACTTACCCTGTCAGAGACTCATAGTTGTAATTCATTTCAGGTATCCACAACAACGTGAACTTATGTTTCTTTAGTTTGTACATTTGTGAGGGTCAATCAAAAATAGTCCTTGGCACCATCTAGGTCTCTGAAGCCGGCGCTTGGGTTCGTTTACACAGTTTGAAGATAACTGTCTTGAAATACGTGGTGGCTCACTGAAAATAAAAGGACCCACTCTCTACTTTCCTTTCTGTGGAGTATCTATTCGGTGCCCCTACGCCCCGCCAATCTCCAGCTCGCGTGCGGTTGTTGTTAGGTCTGGCGGATAGTCAGGGAGTGGTGAGTAGCCATAGCCACACGAAAAATTTCCGCGAATGGATAAAATACCCATTCGGAAATTCAAGTCAGAGAAATGTACGAAGTTTCTCGGTATTGAGTCGACTTAAACCAACTATGCGATCAATTATGTTGCAAGAACGGCTCAACAATATGTCCATTTCAATATTTATAACGTTATGACTGAAAAAATCGCTTTTCAAAAATTTTAAAATGAGTTCATAGCAAAAAATATAAAGCAGAGCGCTGTTTTTGCATTGAAAAAATGAAATTTGCTGAATCTACATACAATAAATGTTATAAAAATTTGATGATAAACGTGACAATTTGAAACATTCTGAAGAGTATTTTTATTTTTATTTTTGGTGGGCGATGAAGGGGGAGAGGGGAACTCTATCTGGATCAACTACCTCTTAGACTCAACACCAATTGCCGGCCCTGGTTGTTGTCTTTTTGTGGTCGCGGTAGAGTGGAAGAGGGACGTAAATGTATGAGTAATATTGAGCCAGTAGGGAATCCGAAACGAAGATGGCGTGTTTTGTCAAATAGCCTATTTTAATTTAAATTATGATGTGTGCTTTTAAATATTCAGTGTTAAAAAGTATTGTTTGTTACGATATTAATCTGCATAGTTTTTGTGTCTATGTACTCGAAAACAATTCTTCTCTCTATGTGCCCCCTCGAAATTATTGAACCATCACACAAAAAATCACTAAACTCTGAGCCTCTAAGCAAAAATATGAAATAAAACATCGAAAATTACGTATCGCAGTGTATTAAAAAATACAAACTTTAACAAATTCTTAAAAATTATTGCAGTTAATACGGAATTTCTGAAACATGTTGTGCCTAACTGACTTCCTCGACATGTGTATCTCTCGACATGATCTTCAGTACATTGACCCGGTAAGATAGCACAGTACAACAGTTATAGTGAGACTAGTGTTTCTGACCGGGACGTTGTAGGGTTTAAGTCTCGTCGGTGACTGATTTTCGATATTAACTACTAAGTCGAATACATCCGATTCCCGGAGAAATTCTAGTGACCAGCTGCTACGATCGGTAGTGTGGTGTCCCTGTTCAGTAACAGGAAATGTAGATATATAAAAGAATTAAAAATAATACATTATTTTAATTAGTTTTTAATATCTCCATTTCATTTGATTTCACATCTAGACGGTAAAAATCTATTTTTATAACCATACTTTATGAATGGTATTTTATAATAACTAAAAAGACATTCGAAAGCACTTTGTGTACTTGATTTCTATGTTCTTGAATTTATTAAGGTTGTGTACAAAAAAACAGTTATTTTATATTAATTAATAACACAGAAAAGATAAAATGAAGGACTCAGCAACGTAACTCTCTTTTTGGTCTTGGAACTAAGTTTCTTCATAAGTAAACGATATATGAAACATATCGTTATATTCAAAACAATATCCACTGGTCAAGAATGACAGATTGTTTACTACTGTATTTACATGAACATTTATAAATAACTACCATGATATCTCCCGTGAGGGTGAAACCTCCGTTACACTACAACTGAAAAGATCTATGTTTAGTAGAAGTAGAATTTCGCTCTAATTCACATAATTTTTAGTAATTTACCTTAAATTATGTACATATATATTATGTATTACGTAAATTGTACTAAATTAAAAACAATTTCACATAATAAATGGCGCAATTTAAGTATCCAATAGTGTTAATATCTGTGTTCTCTGGAACTATAAATGCAATCAGAAACCCCTTGCGGAACCCACGCGTAAGGCATCCGCTGTGTTCTATCAGGCGTGGAGTTATGATATATGTGACATCACGAGCAGAGCGTATACTGTTCGCGCGACTATCTGCCGTCAACCGGCGCGAGAGCGTCAACTAACGTTCATCGAAACGGTGAATGATGCCCTTGCCACGATGCGCTCCGACTCAGTCGTATCGTTGTTCCAGTTGTCTAGTTAAACCGCGCGGCAAATTATGGCATGCATAACGCGCATAGAACTAAATTTTGGGCCTCCGCCGCCTCCCCTCCCCCACGCAACTCCTAGGGATCGTATCTCGCTCGAAAAGGGGAGGAAGAGGAGGAGGAGGAGGAGGAGGAGGAGGAGGAGGAGTGTGCATGGACGAAGTCGACTGGGTTGGTGATGACAGGAATTCGATGGAGAGTGGAGTTGATGATGGGGATGGAGAGGATGGGGTTGGAGAAGATGGGGTTGGAGAAGATGGGGTTGGAGAAGATGGGGTTGGAGAAGATGGGGTTGGAGAAGATGGGGTTGGAGAAGATGGGGTTGGAGAAGATGGGGTTGGAGACGATAGGCTTGAAGACGATGGGCTTGGAGACGATGCGGATGGAGAGGATGGGGTTGGAGAAGATGGGGTTGGAGAAGATGGGGTTGGAGAAGATGGGGTTGGAGAAGATGGGGTTGGAGAAGATGGGGTTGGAGAAGATGGGGTTGGAGAAGATGGGGTTGGAGACGATAGGCTTGAAGACGATGGGCTTGGAGACGATGCGGTCGATGACAATGGTGGAATCGGCAACGATAGTGATGGTGACGTTGGAGTGAGTGACGTTGGGCTTAATGGCGATGGAATGATGTCGATGGGATAATGACGAGGGGGATGTTGATGAGAAGGATGCAGAGGGGAGAAATAGAGACCAGAGATATGGCGACGAAGGGGATAGTGACGAAAGGGATAGTGTCGATGGGGTTTGGGGATTTCGGGATGAGTGACGTAGGGCTGGGATGGTGAGAAGATTCGGCGTGATGATGAATGGTGGGATGTGGGAGTGGTATAGGAAGTGATAACTGTAGTTAGTGTCGGTGGTGGGGTTGATGGTGATGATGACAGGTAATAGAAGTGGTGGTGGTAGCTGGGATTAAGGGTGCGGTATGACCGAAAACCACTGGGGAGGTAGAGTGGGAAGATAGAAGTCAGAGAGGGAGTTGACGAAACATTACAGTGAGGATCGGCGATGGGTTGTTGAGTAAATGGTGGATCGAGAGGGACGAACGAATGAGTATGTCGGTGTGGAGACGTGGTTGTACCGCGCACGGGTACAGAGACCGAGACGAGGCGCAGGCGGGGCCGTGCGTCAGAGTGGGGGTGGGGGCGGCCCCTGCGCCCTGGAGCCTCTGCAAACGGAAACATCTGGGTCTGCGCGCTATCTGCGGTCTGCAGCGCTCCTCATACGCACCGCCCACTACCTCTCCCCGCCACTCCCTGCCATGCGCATGCGCAGTGGACGAGCGTTGAGGGCGAACGGGAGGGAAGGGAACATGAGGGTGGTGTCGGTGGGGCGGAGAGAGAAGTCCGAATTTAGGATAATGATATTAGTAATAACAACATTAACAATAATGATAAAGTACTAATAACATTGTATTTCTATTTACATTTGCTAAGTGTAACGAAATAAATGCAATTACAATAAAATAATTTCTCAAAAAATAAACACAATTATGAATTCACAAGACCAACAAACCATAACTGAGTAAATACTCTGAAATCTCAATAATTCCAAGTTCATATATTCCTCGAAGCTACTGATACTCTCTTATTTTACCCACACATAGGGTGTGTTGTAACACCCGCCGTGTTTATTTATTTATTTATTTATTTATTTTACGTCAAAAAAACAGTTAAAAACTGCGTATGACGTGCTATGGGGAAAAGTGAATTGTGTGCACATTTTCAAAATTCTGTGATCCCTACACTAAGTCATATACTACTTAAATTTTGAATTTTTGAAAGGGAGAAAAAAAACAAAAAACTCCCATGTAATAAAATCTATTTTCAAGGATAAACAAGCAATAAATTTTGAATTTTGAAAGGGAGAAAAAACAAACAGAAAAACTCCCATGTAAAAAATCTATTTTCAAGGGTAAATAAGCAATAAATTTTGAATTTTGCAAGGGAGAAAAAAACAACAAAAAAAACTCCCATGTAATAAAATCTATTTTCAAAGATAAATAAGCAATAAATTTTGGCTCTTATTACTTCCTGCCGCGACAACATGGAAACGATAATTTGAATAATTGTATTTCCCACTGAATTCTAGAAGACGTGCACAGAAAATGAAGTTACATTTATGTCCAGAAGCAAAACAAGGGGCCATCTCAGCATTTGCTCAATGGATCAGGGAAACTGGACGAAAAACCTGATCGAGATGGGGGTCATTGACCCGGAAGCTGTAGTACAATAGTTGTTACAGGTTGTTTATACTTATTTATACAGTCCAAATGGTAAATAATGCATTATGTATCATTGTTAAAATTAATGTTACTTTTCTTGTGATGCTCAGTATAGTCTCCAATTGTATAGAAACAGTTATGCAGCAGAAACGATTTCACTTGGGATTTAAACTTTTCTATTGAATTTAATCGTTTAATGTCATCTGGCAAAGTGTTGTAAAATAATGTACATGTATTGTATGTGAATTTTTGTAATGAGCTGTTGATACTGTCACCTGATGAATATGATTTCTACGTCGAGTGTTATAGTAATAGACTTCGGCATTTTCTGAAAATATATTCCCGCCCTTAAGCAAGTCATTTTTACAAAAACCACTGATTCGTAAATAAAAAGACACGGTAATGGTAGAATTCCTAGATTAATGAAGAGAGGCTTACATGAATCACGTGGGTGGGATTTGGTTATTATTCGTACAATTCGTTTTTGTAATCTAAAAGTCTGGGAGCTATAAGATGTATTTCCCCAGAATATTATGCCATATCTCAGGCGGGAATGAACATTCGCGAAATATACACAACGAGCAGTATGAAGGCTGACTGAATTTGCAAGAATTCTGAACGCGTAGCATAATGAACTTAATTTTTTGTTCAATTCATTTAAATGGACGTTCCATTTAAGGTTTCACTGAATTGAGAGACCTAAATTTTTTTGCCTTAACATCAGTCAATGGTACACTGTTCATTTTCAATGGAGCACAGAATTGTTTATTTGATATGGAAAACTGCATTAAAACCGTTTTCTTTTCGTTTACTATTAATTTGTTATTTCGGAACCAATTTGAAACATCTGATATTGTACTATTTACGGTTTCTTTATTGCAAAGGATGTTCGTATCATCCGCAAAGAGAACCGTTCTTCCGTTTCGAATCGTCGAGGGCATATCGTTTACGTAAAGTAGGAACAGAATAGGGCCTAAAATCGATCCTTGAGGAACTCCACATGCAATGGGCAAAGAGTCGGAAAGGTGCGTACGTAATGTTCCATCATTCCAGTAAGGTATTTCCACTCTCTGAGATCGTTGTTTAAGGTACGAACATAACCAATCTAGAGCAATACCACGAATTCCATATGAAGGTAATTTGGAAAGTAAAATGTCATGATCAATGACGTCAAAAGCTTTTGAGAGATCTAAAAATAATCCAATAGGTGCCTCGTTTTGATCCAATGATGAGGCGACATCTTTAAGAAAAGAAAATATAGCTGTTTCCGTTGATTTTGATTTTCTAAATCCATGTTGGCAATCTGAAAGCGCGTCGTGTTTAGTGAGAAAGGTTTCCATTCGTACGTAAAAAAGTCTCTCTAATATTTTTGAAAAACTGATAGAAGAGAAATGGGCCGATAATTTTGAATTTCATTTTTGTTGCCTTTTTGAAAAGCGGCTTAATTTTAGCTGTTTTGAAAATATCTGGAAACGTTCCAGTGCATAAAGATGCATTAAATATGTGAGTTAACGGGTGTATAATGGCATACGCACAAGTCTTTAACAAAGAATCCGGGAATTCATCTAAACCGGACGAATATTTATTTTTTAGTTTACCGATTATTTTGAGAATTTCATAGGAAGAAGTTTCGGAAACAAACATTGTCTCTAAAATTTTGGGTGAACTGTCTGTTTTTGAATTTTGTGCCTGAAGACCCTTAGTGAGATCGGCAGCAATTCTCGAAAAGTATTGGTTAAAGAGATTAGCCACTGTTGCCGGATCGTTCACATTTATATCGTTATATTTTAAAACAACATTCTCTACGGGTTTTCTAGTTGATTTGGTAGTATTGTTTATTATATTCCACATTGCTTTTGTTTTATTATTTGAGTTCAAAATATCCTGATCGTTTTTCATGATTTTTGCCTGCCTTATGACTTTTCGTAACAATGTTTTGTATTTTTTAAAGTAGATAAGGAAATCTTGAGATACGTCATGACGTTTAGAAATAAAGTAGAGAGTACGTTTATTTTTACACGATGTTCTAATTCCTTTTGTGATCCAAGTATTACTTTTTCGTGAAATGTTTAATTTTCTCTTTTTAATAGGAAAGCATGCGTTAAAGAGAAATGAAAGCTTTGAGAAAAATAAATTATATTTTTCATTTGTGTCAATAGCGTTATAAACTGCCTCCCATGATTCTTTCAGCAAGTAGTCCGTAAATAACTTTATGTTAACTGTAGTAAATGCTCTGCACATGCGTGTTTTATTTATTGTGTCAGTATTCATGTTGTTAGTAATTGTAAGAATTTGTGCATCGTGGTCACTGTAACCTAGATTATTCGTTATTATTTCATATCTAGTTGTGGTTTTGTTAATTATAATTTGATCTATTGCTGTTTGTGATTTAAGAGTATTCCGTGTAGGTACGTTCACTGTAATATCTAAATTAAAAGAATGAATTAAATTGAGAAACTGCTCTTTTTCGTGGGATTCGCTCAGAAAATCAATATTGAAATCTCCACATACAACAATGGATTTAAAAGAGAGATTACTAATTTTGTTCAGAGTTATCTCTAGATTTTCTACGAAATTGAAATAATCTAAAGCTTGCTTTGTTGGAGGTCTGTAGATGCAAAGTAAAATAATTTTGAGCGTAGTAAGATGTACAACTGTTATTTCAAAAACTTTTTCAACTGCATATAAATTGAATTCTGACAAGAAGGTAGAATCAATATTATTTCTTACATAAATACACGAACCTCCGTAAGCAGCGCCTTTATTTGATTCCCTGGCTCTACAATAAGATCCTGCAAGGTAAAAACTAGGAATTTGGAGTGTGTTTAGATCATTATGAGATAACCAATGTTCTGTAAAGCAAAGAACATCTATTTGACTGAGATCACACTCTAATGCTGCCTCGATAAATTCAATTTTATTTGAAAGAGATTGCACATTATGATGCATTATTTGAATCTTTTGAATGTACCTACACGGATGCTTTTCTGCTGCATCTGACTCTAGTTGCTATTTATCTCATTAGTGTTAGGAGGGAGACTGCGCTGCTCCGTCATTCGCATGGTGTTGATCGGAGAAACCACGGAAAACTATCGATCAGAACAGCCGGCCGCTAGAATTCTCGTCTTGACTGGGACTGAATTCGACCTAGCTGAGAAACTAGTGTAGAAACTCCTGCCGCCGTCGGGACTGGAAAGTAGGACCTCCGAGTCAGAGGGACTGCAGTGCCATCAGCTGATGCCCTGAGCCACCGCTCCCGCTGGGGGGGGCGGGGGGGGCGCCGGCGCGTGGCGCTCGGTAGGTGGCGCCGCCACCGGCGCGCCGCTGCGCCGGGGACAAAGGGGCCAAGTCCGGGACATTCATCTCCTGCGGACAGGGGACAATTCGATTACACAGCGCGGCGCGCACAAGTAGGCGCTCGCGCGAGCGGGTGGCCGCGTGGGGCACCGCCCCCTGCCCCCCTCCCCCTCCCCCTCCCCTCGCCGTCGCCCGCTGTCAAAACATTTGTCGCCGCGCGCGGGATTAGAAAACCGCTCGTCACGCCCGCCCATTGTCGGCGAGCGGCTGCTGTTATCGCTCTTCGCACGAGCAGAGATGGTCGCGGCCGCGGAGATAATGGAAATGGACCGAGATGAGACTTCTAGGCATTCCAGGGTGGGGGTGGAGTCCATTGGGGTGGTGTGGGACAATCTGTCATGGTGAGTCAAACCAGTGGACTGACATTGCTTGAGATTACTGCGCTGGATGCAATGGGAATTAATGCAGATGAAATGAGTCGAATAGTTGGCAATACTAATGTCTTAATGACGTAACGAAGGTTTAAAAGCAATTTCAATGAAATACGATTGTTAAAAAGCTTGCAACAAACGAAAATGAAATTTCAATACCAGCTAAGGGTTGAACAAGCCGAGAATTGTTTCCAGTTTGCTTTAATATGTTAATACTTTGTTAGCTTGGTTAAGTCCGTTCATTCGGAATAGATGTTGGAGATTTAGAACGTCGTACAACGTGGTGCTCCTTTCCGTTGTTGTTGTTGTTGTTGTTGTTGTTGTTGTTGTTGTTGATTTCTTCCATCAGTATCAGCACTGTTATCACTATCATATCGCCACTGTACCAATATAATTTTCACCACTATCATTGCATCACCTCTATCACCACTACCATCTCTACTACTACTACTACTACCACCACCATTGGCATCAGCACATCATTGCTACCGCATCATCACTATCACCACTATCATTGTATCACCTCTATCACCATTATCATTACTGCCACTATCACCATTAGCTATATTACCACATCCACCCCATTCAATGTATCCACCATATCCACTTCACCCCTTCCAACACTTGCACATCTTCCATCATTTCATCCACTAGCAGTTCTACCACCGCTTCCGTTGGTATCACTGCTCCCATCACCGTCGCTACCGTCGCGTCCTCGCGCCCCGCCCCCTGGGGCTGCCATTTCCTATCCAGGGCGCAGCTGTGGCTGCCAGAGGGCGGCTGATGCCGCGAGGGGATACGACAGTTTGGATTCTGTTGTTGGTTGTTAGTGATTCCGGACGCGTCAGCTACTGAGGTCATTAGTCCCATAAGTGTGGCGCGTGTAGTTCCTCGGGAGGTGGCTGTGATCTTCACCCGCTGGATGGCGAGATCCTGAGCCGATTTATTGTCGGCTAGCGGTGCCCAACCACGTATCTCCCACCAGCCGGGCACTGCCCCAGCCGGGACAAACTCTAAGCTAAGCATGTTAGTGTAGGTGTGTGTAAGAGGATAGGTCAAGGAAGAGGTAGGAAAGATCTCGCGCGGTCCGTGGCCCGTTTGTTAGGGTACTGCTCCGACATTCGCCTGGTGTTGATCGCAGAAACCGCGGAAAACTACTGATCAGAGCAGCCGGCCGTTAGAATTCTGTTCCAGACAGCGACTGAAGTCGACCTAGATGAAAAGCTAGTGTCGAAAATCCTGCCGCCGTCGGGACTCAAACGTATGTCAGAGGGACTACAGTGACATCAGGTGATGCCCTAATCCACATCTCTCGGTAGTTTGGACTTCATTGTTACAGGGAAAACCACGCGCGAATCACGCACGAACAGTTTGGAGAGAGATGAATTGATTTAGGGCAATAACACAATGTTCGACTATATCTTTTTGACTTCCTTTCTCGCCGTTTTCGTTTACTTTCTATATTCTTCAGGTAGCAGGCGTATGTGAATGTAGTTTAAATTGTTAGCTTTAGATTTATTTGATAACTGAAAAAAAATGTTTGTAATATATTTCGTTATAAAATTCGTAATTCAAATTTTTCGTAAACAAATATTTCGGATTCATACTCATTACACTGTCTTTACTCCATATAATTTCGTCTTCCTTTAAATTTTATATTAAGTATAGACATGTTTATTCTAGCTCAGTACCATCGCAATATATCATTCGTGAGCTGCAATTGTGACACAACTAAAAAAATCAGATGTTGAGATAAATGAGTTTGAACATTTCGCCTTATATTTAAATGTATCCTTCTTGCATTCACTCGTCTCCCATTTGTTGGTTGAATACAGTACTTGAACATATGTTGTTGTTTCTGCTGGAAGGTAGACCAACCTGCAATTCTGGAGAGTGCGTGAACTTTTCGTATTTTTTCGAGGAGTGTCACTATTACAGCCCACGAGCAATATCTCGAAGATTTGAAATTTATCCAACATTTTGCACATCATCGTTCAGCTTGTCCGTCTTGCTTCTTCCCATTTCACTTCCGGCTTTCTTCTCCCCCTCTTCCTGCTTGTAACCCAATCCATTAATCAGTGGGGCTGGGGACGAGACGATAGCGTTCGATATACATCCGCGCTCATCCCGCGTTGTGTGATGGGAAATAATATTTAAGGACGAGGAGGGGTGGAGGGGCAGCAAGGGAAGAGTGGATGCACCCCGCTGCCTGCACCGCCCCCGCGGCGCCTAAATTAATAAACATGCGCTGTGAGTCATGCGGCGCCTGCAAACACTCTAGCAGCGTCTGTGGGAGGATGGAGAGGGGGTGAAGAGAGATCGCGAGAGGTGGGGGATTGGAAGTCTGCGATGGGGGGGAGGTGAAGGACTTTGGAGTTGGTTTGGTGGTGATGCTGCTGACCACGGGGTTGGCGATGATGTGGAGTGATGAACAAGGACTTGGGATGGCCTCTGGATAGTCAGTGCTACTTGTAGTTGCTTAGTTCAAAATTAGAAATGTTGAAATTACTTACTTCCTCGATAGACGAAACAACACTCCATTCGTTAGAAGAAGCATATAGATACATATATATATATATATATATATATATATATATATATATATAGCAGCACAAATGGGAGACAAACGATACGGATAGTGCAGCTTATGGTTTTCTACCTAATGTTCAAAACGTCTTCACCGTCTTTCTACATCTACAATGTTGAGAATGGCTCAATTTTTTTCTTTAATATTTTCTGGAGTAAAGCTAAGTAAGCCTATAAAAATGTGGGAGGTCCCATTTTCGGTGAACTCTCTGAATGTTCGAAAATTCCAAAAGTTACAAATAGTGCGAGCAAATATGTGCTGTTGGAGCATCACTATCTTTGGTTGATTTATAATGATCGTTCATTCTATGAGGAAACTTGTGTTTTACTGCAAGTGAATCCTTAAGTTGCTCCTGAGTGCTCTATCTTTATTACTAAATATGTTTCATTAAGCTATTAAATGGCGGGAAGTGAAAGTTGTAGAAAAGTCATCTTGGATTACTTTTTACACGTATTCAATAACTCAGTCTGGTTCTCATTCTTATTCACGATGCCTTTGGCGTGTAGAGTAATATCGCAATTTTTACACTCGTTCTGACATGGGACAAAAAAAGAGGTTCTAATCTTTAATCATGTTATTTGTAATAAAAGTCACGTTGGTAATTTGTTTGTATTATATATAAATGGTATTGTTCTTTGTATATGGTATGTATAAATGTGTATGTTGAAGTCAATCTTAACGGTGTTAATATTATTGATTGGTATAAGCCTAATGATGAAATTATAGTTTTTGAAACGTCGTCAGACTTACATACTTCCATTTGTAGCCTTAAATGATCATAGTTCATGATTCTGAACTCTTGATTCTAAGATGGTCATGGATATTACTTTCTCGGATTCTAGATCTCATTGTACTCGTAGTTCCGAAACAACGCAAACAACAAAAATCACAACGCAAAGACCTCGAAAAGAGTAATCATTTGGTCGATGGGAAAATGTTTTCTTAAGATCCCAAAACAAAGCCAATCTTAGGATTGCCTTCCATTGCAGACTTTTCAGGTCATCAGGAAGGGTGATCTTAAGAACTCTCGCCGAAAACCAAATATTTTGCCAAAAGTAAGTTTTGGCCAATACTAAGAGAACTATAAGACATAGTGGGTGTTAGAAGTTTTAACACTGTTAATGTGTAACCGCAAGATGTTTTCTCAGATGGTTTTCAGTGATGAAGTTTTACTGACACGCATCATCAATCACACTCTTCCCCAAGAATTTGTGATCTCAAAATTGTTAATTCATAAATAGTTATTCACATTATTAAGAATGGGGAGCTTTTTAATTTTAAAATTACAAAATTCTTCGAGAACAGTTATCGGTATGTTACCTCTGTAAATTCGAATTGAACACACAACTTCGGCATTATTTACTGTTGAAATGAAAAGGAAAGGGCTATTCTTCACAATATTTCATGTCGTGAAATATCCAGTCATGTAGCTAGTGAGGGAGCGGTCGCATCTCCAGGCAAGTACTCATAAACGCGACCCTTTAATGGTTTTAAAAATATCATTTTTAACTTGCTACAATTTATAAATACTTCTATGAAAATGCTTTATGCTATAAATAAAGTAAGAAAATAGTTAACCGTTCGTAGGCACTTGGTATCGTCAGTGCCACAACCTATCCAACAGCGAATCACAAGTTTCGCTTTTGCAGTGTTGTCACTTTAAGAACATCTGACTTGGGTTATTTGCGTTCTAGAATGAAGTTCGAAGTTTGCGTATGTAGAATGAAGATAGATTACCTTTACTTTCAATTGAAAAAGAATTTCCTGTCGAAGTTGTTCATGATTAATTAAGTTTAGATTCCCAAGGCTTTTAAGAATAATTAAATTTTAGTTAATTGAATTATTATATACATGTCTGTTTAGCAAATTTTCACATATTATATTTTATACTTAAAAGTGTGAAATGTTTTTAAATTATTATATTATTAAAACTTTAAAAATGTTTCATAAAATTAATTTGTCACATTAATGGAGATTTTTTCATTTGCTCGCTCCCCCTTATCTTGAAATCTAGCTACGCTACTGACAATGTAGGAATAACAAGAGTTTACTGTATTATTGTGTATTGTATTAAATTATGGAGTGAGATGTTTATGTATTGAAGTCAGCAAATATAATGATAACACAAGGGGCACGAATATTGCAGCCGTGGGTACGGTAGCAGTCGGGGAGGTGGCGGTCAGGAGAGGGGGGGAGAGCTCCGGGAGAGTGAGAGGCGGCGTCGAAAACACGCGTTGAGTGATGATTTGGGGGATGTTTGCTTCAGGAACCCTCGTATCCGCTGCCTGCTCCCCTCGACGTTTATGGATTGATTCGTCACTGCGACCCGATCGCTCATTGAAATTTGCTGGGGTGGTTTGTTCGTTTTAGAACCGCCTGCGGTTAGAGATGTGAATCGTTTAGGAGAAATTCTGAGTAAATTCCACTGGAATGCTCTGTGGAGACTGTGAACCGGGAGGACATTTTTATTGGAACAGTTTCCCCAGATTTTAATTATTTGCGATCTTCGAAAACTTCTTGTAGCGTGAATTGCTGCGTTAGAGTAAATTAAATAACGAACAACTCTTCGAATAGTATGATACGAAAGAACTACTCGTATATCAAAATGGAAATGGTGTGGTATCCCGGAAAAAGAAATGGTGTGGAATAACGACACCACATATACCTTTTCTGACCCCGTCTCACCCTACAGTGAAATTTCATTTGTCTTAACCACTAACATGTCAATTAAGATGACGACGAATAAACTTTTTGAATAGAGATGACAAACATTGCACTTCTTGAATTGAATCTTTCGTATATTACACACGAGCAGTATTTTTTTCTTCGGCGTGTACGGAGTTTATGAATACAAGATATTTTGAACCGAAACTTATGCCTTGAAACCGTACAATACTATGCCAAAAGTACGTGTAGAAATGCTTGGAACGCTTTGCGCGGTGACTTGCGCACGACGACCCCGCTTCTGCGCAGGCGCGTCGGATCCCAGCGATCGATGCAGAAATCGATTCGAGCTGGACGCGGTGTCGCGCTCTTCTGTTAGGAGATGCCTTCACGAAGGGGTGTGCGATTGTACTTCCGTTGGAACTGGCGAGTAGGATGGCGTCTGGATTTACTAAATTACTGCTCTGTTAGAGGTAAGAGGCTAGTTGGCTTGTGAATTATACAAATATGAGGTGTTTTGACGTGTTTCGGAATAGACATTTTATGGAAATACAGTGAATAATAACAAGTGATGTGCTTACGTCGTAGGAGCGGCACGTGGTGGACATGATTGTATTAGACAATGATTAATCTATTTGTACTTTTTCAGCTATAGGGCCCAAGTCTATATCAAAGGAAAAAACACCGCTTTGAGAATAACATAGTATCTTGCTGCAATTGGACAAGAGATTGAATTTCTTTGGGCATTCGAGAATTCGGATTTTCACACTATGCGGTGGACAATGTATCCAGGTAAATCGACGCGAATCCACGGGTATCTAGCTTCTTCCTTGGCGTAAGAACATTTGAAAGAGCAGTTATTTTATGTAGAAAAAATTTACGAAATATTGACAGAATTGAGAGGGAACAGGTGTCGGATTCTTGCGAGGCGAAGTACGTGCCGGCAGTGGATTAGAAGCGAAGCACTGCTTTTGAGCCAAGGTCACCCATCCAACGGTCTTTTGGCGGCTACCTGAGCAGGGAAACAATATTTTGTCTTTAACATGGTTAAAGAAAAATACAACAGAAAATAGTTGAAATTGTTGTAAAGAATTATTAGCCTTCAATGAAGTTAATGAACACTGATTATCATGTTGCTTTTTAGTCCTTCAAAAGTAGCATTGAAAAAATAATATTAGTGAAGCTCTAGAATTTACAAGGCTTTATCCTATATTGTTGACAGTGCACAGTGTATTTTTGTATTATATGTGGAATTATAGAGAAATTTTGGAAAGTGGGTATTCTTTTGTTAAATATAATAAAGATTACTTTATGTTAGGTTTATTCTTATCTGTAAGTGAAAGAAATACGATTGGTAAGGCTGCTAATTACTCGTGACGATTAGGAAATTTTATGACCATCAGCATAAA
Organism: Teleogryllus occipitalis; assembly: GCA_011170035.1. Lineage (NCBI taxonomy): Eukaryota > Metazoa > Arthropoda > Insecta > Orthoptera > Gryllidae > Teleogryllus > Teleogryllus occipitalis. The sequence goes on from BLKR01005220.1 coordinate 22,691, forward strand.
AAACAGTTTTAATAGTAAATTGTCAGCTTATTTATATGTTGTATGATGCAATATTTTATAAAGGTTATTTCACATACGTTTCGTACAAGGTATCATTTTGTTTCAGAGAGAAACTAATGTAGAATGAATTTTATAATTTATATTTATGTCATTCAGTTTAGTTAGAGTATACTACAATTCCTATAATTTTGTTAGAAAGTTTGATTGTGGAATATCTTAGGCAATATTATTATACTAATTTGACTATGCTCTAGATGAGTATACCGTAACTATCCTAGTTAGAATCACGATAACCGACCCAACGCTTAGTGAAGGGAGGAAAGCAAATACGAGTACTACGTGATACGAATCTAAAGTTAGAAATTTCCTTCAAAATTAGGTTAATTTATTGTTCTATTTTATGAAACTTGTACTTTCAGGTGAGTTACCTTTGGCAACGCCACGGAGGGTAGTTATAACAAACACAAATGTACATATTTTAAGAGAAGAAAGAATTCTTCGGTATCCAGATGACAAGGCCATGGTCTTTCTGGAGAGTAAATTAATGAAAAAGCACCACCGTTAAGAGCTGGGAGGTACGAGAAGGGCCGGTAGTTAGGGTACGCAAAGAATAAAAATAATGTACGAATAGTTCCATTGTAATGAGAATTACGCTGTTGTTTTGTCGTGAGTGTTGTTTTTCGTAAGTACTGGCCAGTGTATCTTATTATTTCAAGAAGCTTACTTCCCGCTACGACCTTTTAAAATTATCTTATTACAATATCGCAGGCTCAGACTCGCAGTCGGTGTGGACCTTTTCGTCTGTACTTATTTCGAGTGGCCAAACGAAAAATGTCTTTATTTTCCGCCGGTCAAATTTATTACCATCTCTTGAATAGAGAAGAAATATATTGTTCGTGTTTCTCCTTTCCTTCAGAAAGAATGTAAAAATGGAATATATCATGTATCGCAACCTCAAGGATACCATATGACTCCAAGATAAGTTACAGCAATATTTCCTATCATACTTCGTTGATATTAGATAATATTCAGACGACCAACCTGCTCCCTATCGTGTGGTCACAAAAAGTGACAAAGAAGCGTCGTCAAATCCATGCATTAAAGAGAGTTTGATTTTTTTCGTTCTAAATCAGTAAACACTGTACAATATGACGTAAAAGGAGAAATATGATATGCGTACGTCTGCAAGGGAAACCTTAGATCGTGAGAAAATGGTACCTCTTGTAAGAAAACTGTGCGACAATCATTGAATATTACGCACGCATTACTTTTCATCATATATTTCATTCCATTCATTTCCTTTTAAATTACATGTATGCAAAAATATTGCTTATATAAATAAACAGCGTTATCAAGTATTTAAGAAAATACAAAAAGAGGGATTCCATTACATCAGAAGACACGTCTCCTTCTAACTAAATTTCCGTCCACATTTTATCTTCCCGGAACAGACGTTGTTTCTACATGCGCTGACACTAGCTGCTGGAAGCTGCGGGTAGCTCTCCAATGATGCGTCTACATGCTCTCTCCCCTCACCGCGCGCCCCGCGTTGTCTCCCCACCCTCACTCTCGCCCCGCCCCCGCCCCGCCCGGCCCCGCCCGGCCCCGCCCCGCCCGCGCCCCCGCCCCGCCCCCGCCCCGTCCCCGCCCCGCCCCGCCCCCGCCCCGCCCCGCCCCGCCCCCGCCCCGCCCCCGCCCCGCCCCCGCCCCGCCCCCGCCCCGCCCCCGCCCCGCCCCCGCCCCCATGCGCTCTCACGCCGGCGTCGCGAGTGATTAGAGCCTCGACAAGTTGCCGGTGACCAGGCAGGAATTCATTTCGTGCGGCAGTAAAATCGTATTATCGCCACGCCGTGGTTCTGCAACCCTTATCTCCCCTTTACGACCCCGTCACTCCCTCTGTCCCCCTCTTCAACCCTTCAGCGACTCGTCTCCACTTTCATCCCCCTCCCTCCCTCTCTCTCTCTCCATCCCTCCGGGCTGTCCCTCCGGGACGCCCTCGCCTCTTTCCTCCCGTGAGGGGGACGAGGAGACGGAGGAGGAGGAGGGACGCTTTGTGCGCTCAGACTCAATAGGAGGTGTTTTTCATTCATAACTTCATTAATATTTATAAAAGAGATCGACGCGCGTTTTGGGTGAATAATTAAAAATTCCTGCTCGTCGGGTCGCAGGGAGAAGTTAAATCGATGTTTGCAGATCGGTTGAAAGTATGCTCGATTACAAGTACGTGTAGTCCGAAATGTTTCGTGTGAGTTATGGGACGAACCGTACCTACTGTATCCAGCGGGAGCGATCTATTGTCTGTTGTTTTCGATGTTACAAATCTCTGTCAATTTACATGGAATTTGTGGTGAACAAAGTGAGGTTTTTGCACGTTTCTCAAAGTTCTTCAGTTTTTCCTGGAATTGCTTTCGGATTCGACCTTTCCTACCTCATAACTCATATTATGTCATTTAAGAATATACATTATCCATCCATGTTATAACAGAGAAAGATAAGAGAGGATCAGGTACTAAAATTATTATAAACTGAAAATTGTATGTAATTGGCATTGTAGTGTCGGATTAATCCTTTGAGGCCCACTGTACTCAAATGAGTACATTAAATTTAGAACATCAAGAGCTGATTATGAGTGAAACAGGAAATAATCAGTATTGAAAAGAGTACATTATCATTGAGTATAAATCACACTCACATGAATACTTTAAATATTTAAAAAACCTTCAACGTCTCTTCAGGGAATCAGAAAAATCATAAAATGGAAAAAAAAATCAGGTCTGAAGGGGTTTATCTGTCTTTAGCCAACTGGCGGGGTTCCCAGGTCTGGGTCCTGTTTCTTTTTATTATCCATGTCTGGAACTAATGGAGACGTGTAGCGAGCAAAAGGAATTCCTTGCCACCAACCTTATTTGTCCCGCCTGATCTTTCTTTCGAAGCACAGCTATAGAAACTGAAGCGATTTTATTAGTAAGCCACAGCTTCAGTTTTGCTCCGGCCGGGAATGGAACCCGGGACCGATTCACAAAAAGATATCACGCTGACCTTGGACCACCCGGGGCGCTAAACAAAAGAATAAGTTAAATATTATTTATGAGCGGGTTGGGCCGTAACATGGATCACCATTATCCTTCAAAATATCTCTACTTTGTGACAATTTTCCTCCCTCTCCTTTGTCTCTCCCACTGAATTAATTTATGATTTGAAATAATCTTACAGTTCGTGCAAAAGAGATTTACAATTATAATTGTTTTAAAATATAAGGATTATAACCTTAATGTAAACAAGATACATTTCACAGGAAAGAGTAAAGTACATATTGATAAAAAGTATGCCGTCTTAAAATGGTGTAAGAATGGCATTAAATAATTTTACAAACACTTTGGTTTGGGTATCGTTTATTTTTTGGTTTAATGGTTTATTATTGGGGTATCGTTTTCACGGCTGAGGTCCAGAATAAGCAGCTTCGTATTATACATAGGGGCAGTACGAGTCAGCATTAGCATGAACCGCTTTTGTGGAGATCTCCCTAGGGAGTATTCGCGAAAGGAAATGGGTGACGAGAATGGAGTTGAATTTCATTTTCCACCGCGACGTCCGCAAAAGATAATTGTAGTCACGTGTTCTGTGAATCGCATGATGCCAATTTGATTTATTTCGTTACATCGAAAATTTAATTATACCTCATACCATGCGTAATGTCATGATCAACCAATATCAGATATTATAATATTACGACGTTATATTTACCAGTTGGTAAGAGAATTGGATTCGTTTCATTCTACTCTTTGAAATGTGTTCGGCAGTTGGTGTAAATCTATAAGGTAATGAATTTTTTTCTTGTTTCAATAACGTACTGCATTCATTAAATTACTGCATTCAGTATTTACGAATTAATGAGTTCACAAATCACTTTCTAATCTTATCACAGAAAGTGAAGAGAGATACTCAATAAACAAATTACAAAATGTGATTAGAAATGTCCTGTATTGTGATTAATCATAGTTATTACTGATGTGCAAACGATTTATCATTTTTTACACATTAAATCAGAACTCAGTGTAAATTTACTGAGTTTTACCAATGCTTCGTAAATTACTCCAATATTCGTATCAAAATGAACATTCAATTATTAATTCTAAGAATGCGATTTAATACTATTTTTCACAAAAGAGTCAAATTCACTTGTATTTCTTGGTTTCCATTCTGTATTAGTTACAGCATACCATTTTATTTCCTTGTCATAAACGTCATTTTAACCTATCTTCTCTGTTGGGATTCTTAACTCGGAGAGAATTTTCAATATTCATTACAAAATATCCCGTGTTACGAATATTCAGTAGCTCAATTGAGTTCCTAGATTTCTTTTCAATGCCTCATGCATCTACTTCGATCAACGAAGTCATACAGGACATGGAGGTGTCTTATGTGCTCTTGTGAGTGAACACCAACTAACACTTTGCAACACTAAAACACGTTCACTAAGTCCTCAGTACGAAGTCAGCAAGCAGTACACTGCTTCGCGGTTCTTATAAGTTTTACTTGGAAAATGTTCATTCTTTTTGTAATTCACATTTAATCATATTGTCAAAATACCTTTTCTCATTCGAAATCTGTTTCCACGGTCTATGCTAATCTTCGGAATTGATTTGATTATATTCCTGGGGGAAGAAGCAGATAGCCTATGAAGATCACTGTGCGTTCCAATGATATCACATGAAAAATGAAGTCACATGAAAAATGCTGTTATGACTGGCTTGACACTGGATGTGGAACAAGAGACTTTACTTGATTGATTTACTGCTTTATTGATTGTAATCCTAGCACTTCTGAGGATAAATGATAAAGAATCTAAATATATGTTTAGAGTACGTTGATTTAAGTTTGTATCTTTTTATTGTTTACTCTATTCAAGCAAAATCGATTTGTAAAAAGAAGTATGACGGTTCTAATATAAAGATAATTAAATATTTTAAGATAAAGAGAATTATTGATATTTGTTATGAATCGTTTCGTTTGACACTGATTATGAGGCGTCTAATCTTGCGAAATTTTACATTAGGATAGATGTACTACTCAGTATGAACTCGGTCACAATTTACCTACTCAGTACGAAAAGTCATTTCCATAATCAAATCCCACATTTTTTATTTAAACTTTTACTTTTGTAACTGTAGGGTTTCTGTATAAATTGTATTTCAATTTCGTGATATAATTAAATATTCAGGAATCGGAAATGAAATTTCCAGCAATTACTTAATTTTGCTGTAATGAAAATTGTATCAATTACAATTATATTATTAGTGATTAATATGTGATAATTATCTACAAAATATAATTTGTGCATTGTTATTTTATTGAATTGAGGTATATTTAAAGTTTTAAGTACTAATATAATGTTCGTACTAGTCTTGAATTGTTGAATATAAATAATATTCGTGAAGGTTATAACTCTAAAATGGAATTACGATTGACAGCAAAGAATATATCACTGTAAAAAAACAATAAAATTTCAGAAAATGAAAGATGTAATTATGTTTTCAAGATTTATCAAAACTAATTATTGAAACGAAGTTGTTCCATCGGTATTATTTTGACGAAACAATTTTGCAAACATCCAAATAACAAATTTAAATATCATTTAAGGCGTTTGAGTGTAGAAAATGGTAATGACGTTTTCGTCAGAATCGAGGATATTGACTTTCAATTAAGAGAATAAAGGGAGAACTATCAATATTTGAAGTAATTTCAAGAAAGTATAAAAAATGACAATGATAATTTGATTCAACGTCACATCTTTTGCCGATGATTTCGTATAAGCACATTGCATTTCCTACAAAATGCATTTTCGTAGCATTCAAAGTACATTTTCGTTGCACATTGCATTTTCGTGCAAATTGTCAAAAATCAGTTACAGTAATGACAACTTAACTGTCTCATGTATACGGTAAGTTTTAGATTGAGATGTGAAATGTATTTTCGTTTTCTCAAGGAAAATTCTAATCTATAATTTCGATAAACGTTTACTTCCGTTGCAAGAAGCGTGCGCACATGATTTTCTCCCCCATACGTTACATACAGTTTTTGACTAAATAAATAAATAAATAAATAAATAAATAGGTAAATAAGTAAATAAATAAGTAAATAAGTAAATAAATAAGTAAATAAGTAAATAAATAAGTAAATAAGTAAATAAATAAGTAAATAAGTAAATAAATAAGTAAATAAGTAAATAAATAAGTAAATAAATAAGTGAATAAATAAATAAATAGAAATTCCTGATAGGTCACCACGTGGCATTGAGCTTCCCAAAGCAATCCCGCGCGTGTTCGTGCGGCGAGGAGAGGCGACGCGAGGCGGTTACGCAGCCGAGAGGGAAGCAACCGGGAGGCCGCGTGGTGCGGACCTCCGGGGAAGGGGGGGCAGGGCGGGTGGAGGGGAGGCGTGAAGCGTGAACCGGGGCAGGGAGGGGAGGGTGAAGCGGAGGAGAGATGGATCGGGCCGTGGAGGCGAGAGGTGAGTGGAACGACGAGGGCAAGGTGGATCGGGATGGGGAGGGGAGAGTGGAGTGGGTCGTGGAGGGTGGACCAGTGTGAGGAGGGGAGGGCGGGGTGGAGCGGGGCGTGGAGGTGAGAGGTGAGTGGAGCGGAGAGGGCAAGGTGGATCGGGTCGGAGAGGGGAGAGTTGAGTGGAGTGGGGAGGGTGGACCAGGCTGAGGAGGGGAGGGCGGGGTGGAGCGGGGAGGGGAAGGTGGAGCGGGGCGGGCAGGGGCGGGTGTAGTGGAGCGGGAATAGGCGAGTGGGGCGGGGCGGGGAGAGACGTGATGGAGCGGGACGGTGCGGGCGGGGCGTGGCGGAGCGGGGAGGAGGGGGCATGCTTAGATCCTGTGCGCGCGAGGGGGGCGTAGGGGTGGAGAAGGGCGTGGGAGGGAGGGGAAGCTGCGCGGATTCAATAACCGCCCGGCCGCCGCCGCCGCCGCCGCCGCCGCCGCCGCCACCGCCGCCGCCGCCGCCGCCACCGCCGCCGCCGCCACGGCGACAGGTGGCGCTCGCTTCACGTCGCCCCAGCCGGTCCACCGGAGTCGTCTTCTAGAATATTCTGGGGCAAACAATTCATGAATTTTTTTCGTACGGAACACGAGCCGCTTTCAGATAATCAAGATGATGAGCGAATACGAATTACAAATCTTTGACCCCGGTGAATAAGCTTTTAAGCCAAAAAGCTTAATTTTACAGCAGACAGAAGCCAACTTTAAACTAATGCTGTGAATCAGGGATTAATGATATTCAGACAAAATCTACACACAAATATTTTCGTTTTAATATCACCTTCATTGGAATAGATGTAATCCTTGATTTTCTCCAGTTGAAAGTTGTTTTTTGCTGCCCTGTAAAACTAAGGGTTTATGACTTATTAACTTATTTACCGGGAACAAAGAAATAATGTTTGACAGATTTTCGGGTGTGTCCACTAGCACCTGTTAGTACCCTAAGTGTACTGTATCATATATTCGGGGAGGTTGCGGCGTTTCTTCTCCCGCTGGAAGACGAAATCCAGTGCAAACCTACACGTCGGCTTACGAGGTTGCCTTCCTCCAGGTATCTCTTAAAACGGGGCACCGCCCCAGCCTGGATGACCTCTAAGCTTCCAACATGTGCATATATGTGTAGGCCTGCGTGTGTGCGGGAGATGAATTGGCAAAGATGAAGAAGGAAAGATTGACCACTATCTGAGGTCCGCTTGCTAAAGTACTGCTTCGTTATTTGCCTGGTGTTGATCGGAGAACCGTATAAAACAAACGATCATAGCAGCTAGCCACGATATTTCTCTCCACAAAGTAGCTGAATTCGTCCCAGCTATTTTTCTAGAAAACAACCTCTTAGAAAATCTGACATTCATCGAGAGTCGAACACAAGCACCGCCTATCAGATCTGTCAAGGCGACGCATATTGTCACTGAGTCATGTCACTTGGTTAGGCGTCTTGGACAAGACTTTGTAGAAGTCAAATTACATCAGCTTGCTGTACATTGATCTAACAATATTCCGACAAAAAGTAAATATATTTAAATGTGTAGGTTAGGAACTTCCCTGCTTAAGGTGATGTTTATTGATTGTTACATAATTTATCACATGCATCATATTTGGAACTATTCAAAAGTACGTGAAGAAATAGAACTAAAAAGGAAAATTACCCTAAAGGAAAAGAAAAAAAGAAAAGATATTCAGAAGGAAAAGAAAACGATTGGTTTAAAAAATATATATCTAAGCGTGCGCTGAAGGTTTATTCGTTCCCTTATGTCGGTATATTTGTACATTTCGCTGCTTGGTCAACCAAACGAATTAGCGGCAGCGAAAGAGATGCATGAACTACCTTTATACTACGAGATGCGAGTTCCTAGGACAAACATATGCTTGGGGGAGGTATTGTACTAAGTAGGCACATGTAACCTTCTTGATTGCACCTGAGCGAACACATGTATATTCTGAGTTGCCTCTCAATCAGGGGCAAACATCACAGTGTAATTACGTGTTTGGAGGTTTTCGACTACATGCTCATTCACAAAGAACAAAAGCATCGTATTTTATTTTCTTCTTTACAGTATGCTTTCTTTCAATATAATATAGTATATACTATTCTCGAAACCCTATACGCCCTAGAAATCGGTAACATTTATTCTCAGATTTGAATAGTCAAAATCTACGTGCGATTTACAGGGTATGCAGATTTGTCTGCAGTTAGAAAACAAAAACGTCACTTTTTAACAAAATGAGTTTAAATATTATTTTTATCTTGCTTGAAAATATTTTACTACAGAACATGAGTGTTAATGGATTTTTTAATACGCTGCTTTCCCTGTATTACCAAAAAATCATTGTTTAAACATTAGAAATTAGGAATTAGAAATTCACGTTTAAAAATTAATACATTGATATTGAAAATGATAGCACCTACCGTAAGTCACACCCGGACAGAAAACAAAACATATAGTTCTTCAAGGTATCAAAATATCTTGACTTTTTCAAAAGCTTTCATATTCCTGTTTTTATTGGAGAAAAACAGTAATTGAAAAAGTCCTGTTTGACAATCGCTGGTTTATAGATTTGAGACTGACACCCCGCGTGAACAGGTTAAATTGGTGTGCGCCAAGACTCATTGAAATGGAAACAATGAATACTCTGATATTCAGTGTTTTTAGTGCGAACTAAACCTAAACGAATTTCATTCATTGCACTTTCATTATAAAAAACGAAATAAATTTTTAATTTTTGCATCAATTAACGGATACATTGCAAGAAAATTGGGAGAAAGGATTGATGTGGGGCCGTGGTTGCCGCGATTTGGTGAAAAACAATAATATATTCCGATATGTATGGAATACGTCCGGGAAAGTTTAAGATAATGTACCTTTTATAAGAAACCGCTTATAAAAAACCCGTGAGCGAGATATTGCTGGGGAAATAATTACCTTCCACTAGTGCATCAAACAATAGTTCACAAGTTATGATATAGGGAAAAGATCTGGCGTACGTGGAACCTGCAACATACATCACCATCGTGCGTAACTTATAAACAATGCGTAGGCTCTTAAAATCCATTCTTCGATCACTCAAGGGCCAGAAGTATTTTCCGCGCACGTTTTCTTGAGCCTCGCTTCGTTAGTTGCGAGAGGAGTGGGGAGTGTGGTTATTTTCACAAAATAAATTTGATATTAAATTTATTTTCACAAAATAAATTTGATATTAAATTTGTAGTTCATTTTTTGATGCGAAATAATTTCTACTACACGGGAACGAACATTTTTGGTTATCAGATTTTGTTTACAACACTCGTTTTTATCATTTACTCTTAATTCAATTTATCGTGGCAAATTAGAGGGGGTAGGTATTCCGGGGCTCAAGAAAAGGTGTGCGTATAATAGTATTTCTTATTCCGACTATTCGAAAATGAGGCGTTTTTGGACTTCTATTGTATTTTTGTACGTGAAAGTACCCCCACTCCGCGGTGCGTATTGATCGCAAAGTTAAACGTTGCATTCCTATCTGACGTTATTTTCGCTTTTATACCAATAATTTAAAAGTTTGCAAGATTTACACGGGTCCAAATAGTAGTAGCATATTTCTCTACACGAGTGATGGGGCAGAAGTCGTGGCAACTATTTTTTTACTTTCTCGCTACGGAGTAGAGAGAAAGTTAAGAAATATTGCGCGAAAAAACGGAGAATTTTCGAAAGAAAAACTATTATTACAAGCCCTGTAAAACGAAAACATGGATAAATCCAATTGCTAAATTAAAAAAAAGAATTCTCTAACACGTAGTGTAGCCAGAATGCATGTTTTGTTGGTTCTTGATGCTGAAAAATTGAAAATCCGTCTGTGAACAATGCTAGCGGTTTAATCGTTCAGCCGATTTTCTCCAAAATTGATATTTTCAATCGATCTGGCTGATGTCCCGGGTCTTTGAATTTGAAACCGATATCTCAATTTTGGGGGTACCTTACTGAAGACTCTGGCACATTTTCAAAATTTTCAAAAAAATGTCTCCATCATTTTTCATTAACGTTTGTTGTTGGATGCTGTAAAAGACATTTAAGATAATGGTGCAGATCTCATGTTCGTTAAAATCTCTGATTTTTCGAAAATTGCAAAAGTTCAAAATTTTTTCGAAGTCTTCTCACAACTAAAATATTGAAAATTTCCTTAATGAAATCTGTTCCTTAAAAATAGAGTTTGATATAAATCATGTACAATTTTTAGAAACTTTTGAGTCCTTTTTGCGTAATTTTGCGTGAAAATACGAGCGCGAAAGTACGTTCTGTTTTAGCACCACTAATTTCTATTAGAAATATTATCGAATCGCACAATTTAATTTGTAATCTGAAATAATTGCTCCAGTAAGATGTGTTCACATCAACAGATGGCTCAATGAGTGTCTATTAGCACAGAGAGCAATGTGAAATTGGCTGTCTGACTGTCGCCGTGCAAGATTAATGTAAGCCCTTTCAAGCAAGTCTCATTCATCAAGACAACCGCTTTCCGTGCGATAAACTCCCGAGAAAGTCACAGGGCATTGGTGGAAGCTCTCGGGAATAATGCCCTTCCATAGCGGACAGTCGTGAGATGGGTAGGAGAGTTTCTGCGAGGTCGCGTAGCAACCAGTGATCAGCAACGCACGTGACGACCTGTGTATGTGCGGACAGATGTGGCACTACGTGCCTTAATCAGCGTCTACCCAATTGTGTCTTCAGAAGGTGTATGCAATGCTCTTGGAATGTTGTTAGCTCGTATATCCTAAGTGCTTTGGAACATGAAATCATCATGTTCCAAAGCATTTATATGAACTGTCATTTCAAATACCTTAATACATACGAGAACTACAATTTTGGTGTGTCGTTGAATGTCCATGCGCTCGGTTCATACGTTGTCCTTTCATGTGAGTATTTCATATCTTCCATCCGTGCTCGTATTCTCACAAAAATTCGCTGCTATAACTTATGTCCCAACTCTCGTAGTATTAATATTTTTTTATTTTCATGTGTAAATAAAAGTATAATTTAAATGTGTGAATTGAAGCATTTGACTTAAAGCAATCAAATTAATACATGGCATTTAATTACACAGGTCAACAATAAAAGATCATCAGAAATAAAAGTGTGTGTAATTTACTATGTATCACGGCCTGATTCAAAATATGAACTTATAATTTCTCTAGCACATACACTGTTTGTGATAAAATTGGTTTAATATTGCGAATGTGCGAATTATCCTCCAAAACAAGGACTTACCTAGTCAAAAATGAAAAATCATCAGAAAAGAAAATACATGAAATTTGCTAAGAGTCACACCCTGATTCCAAATATGTGCTTAGATTTTCTCTAACACGAATTTTTTCTCAGGTAGGATTAATTCAATATGGTGACTGTGCGGATTCCCGATGTCAAAGCCGTTCCTTCAGGAACTGCTGCTTCTGGGGGTGAAATGAGCTTTTGCTTTGACTAGCGTATCTCAAAACACATAAACTACGGATATTTAGATGTCTCTATTTGCTGGAGAGTCACGCGTTGTCAATAATGTTTTCTCGAATCTCGCCTGCGTATTTAATATTAATATAGACCAGTGTTTTTGTTGCATGCGGAAGATCGGGTGTCTCTTTGCTTTACATCCGTGTGATTTTAATATTACCATCGAAATGCCTCGGCTGTGTAAAAATCCCAAACACAATTTACTACGTGTGTGGTTCCTTCACAACGAAAAGAGAGAGAGATAGATCCTAACATATTTGACCTGCCTCTTCTTGTAAAGCTTGGATTAACTGTTTGGACAAGTCGATGGGTAAGGCAAACTGTGGAGTATTCCAATATCTGCGTGAAAAATATCAAAAAATAAGCACAGCAAAAATGAAGGAAGGAATATTTGTGGAACGATGACTGCAGAAGAACAAGATGCCTGGACAAGCTTTCAGTGGGTGTGGGAATATTTCCTAGGGAAAAACAAATATTCAGATTCTGTTAATGGCATCAGAGGACCTTTGTGTACATTTCAAAACCTGGGCAGTCGAATGTTACTTAAGTTTCACTTTATACATTATCTTTACTGACACAATTTATATGGAAATGAAATATTGCATATTTTTAGTTTAATAAATGTATTCGCTATAGTAGAAAAACAGTGGCTGATGACGCAAATCTGAATGTAAAACCGTAATCTGTACTAAAAACTGGTTTAATTATTTAGTATTTAAAACTGGTTAAAAGAATGATTATGATTCTGATTATTTCTGCCAGTTCCATTTTGTAGATCTGTGTTATTTTTGTTTATTTACTTCATTACATTATTTTCATTGCAATTCTGATTTGTGTTCCAGAATGGGATCTTTCTGCAAAGTGTGACGGTGTTCATCCTAACAGAACAACAACACACCCACGTTCAGAAGACTGGTAAGTGAAAGCAGCTCGATGAACTTGATAAGAATATAAATTTATTTTTGTTTTCTGCTATGTGGGATACGCGCTATGAGCTCAAAACGCATGTATTTTGACATGAATTAGAAAGCTTTAAAGCCGTGTCGACGGTAACATGTACATCGCTTTAAGGTAACCAGCAATCGATAAGTTCAGGGTGTAACCTATTTTTAGAGGTCTCTGTCCCTGTCGCATGCGGGGCCTCTTCCATGTTTCCATCAACAGGGTGTCGTGTAGTTATTTCTTGTTGTTATGCAATAGCATCGAATGAAATGTATGCGTGTTTTTGTCGCGGCTGCCAGACAATAAGCCAAATTTACGTCAAATGGATTTCTATACATCTGCGTTTTTAATGAATGAGAGTGCGGAATTCAGATTCCTCTGTGATGCATAGTTGTGTTTGGACGTCAGAGCTTTATTAAAATCTTTCACTTAACAACATTATTTACGTCTATTTGATGACTGCATACAGGTATTGTGTTTATAATTTACACGCTGTACATGTTGAATACAAACAATTGAATTCACGGAATATAGAAAACAAGATACGTATTTCCAAGTGTTATAATCACATTGAGAATTAAATTTGTGTACTGTGTCAGTTCTATGCAGTTGATATTTTTTCATTAAGGAACTAAACGTGACAGTTTAGAACACTATTATAGAATACAGTGAAGAGCGTACAAGTATAGAAGCACTGAAACATTCATTACAATATTTCACAGTAGTGTAGTTTAATCACGTGGTGTAGGGCTCCCTGTGTCACCATATGGAATTTCGGCAATATTCTGTATGGTGAATTCCACATGGCTTAAAGACGCTTTTGTGCCGTTGTGTGTGTGTGTGTGTGTGTGTGTGTGTGTGTGTATGTGTCTGTGTTGTGTGTGTGTGTGTGTGCTAATGGTACGTTGAGTTGTTAAATGTATTTTAATTTTCTTAACCGAACATTCAGGATCGATCAAGAACAAAAGTTATACAAATTTCAACATATTTGTGAAATCATTTAAAGAATTTTAAAAAACTAAGAAGAGACACAATGTTAAGACTTTATGAATCCATGGCAGTTCCAGTCTTGATGTGTGGTAGTGAGAACTGGGCATTGAACAGAGCTGAGAAACGGAGAATTGAATCTTCAGAAATGCACTTTCTGAGAAGTGTAGCTGGAGATTCTCTGGCAGACCACGTTTCAAATGTGGAGATAAGATCCACCCTAAAAATGTTCAACCTAAATGACAAAATCAAAGACTATAAATGCCAATGAGCGAATCATATGAATAGAATGGAAACATCAAACAAATACTATATAACTACATACCCTTCGGATATCGGAACGTAGGACGCCCAAGAAGAAGATTGCAGGATGACCTCTGATTGGAACAGGCCTTCAGTGGCTTACCATGATGAAGAAGAAGAAGAACATTCAGGAAAGAATACAACAATAAACTTTCGAATTTTTTTTATTGAGCACTAATCTTTCTTTATCGTTTTGCCACATTCTGTGCATTTTATGCTTCCGATGCATACTCAAATTAACTTTTTAGAAGCTTCAAAACCTTCGCGTTCTAATAATACAGATTATAAAACATTTACATTAGATTCTTTTACGAAAAGGGTTGAAAATGTCTTATTTTTGATTGTTTATTTATTTATTTATTTATTTTGCCGATCTTAAACTTCAATTATTAACTGAAGGTATGAGATACAAGATTGAAATTGTGCATTAAGAAAGTGTAAAATTGATTCGTTATGAGCCAAGTTTCACTTCTCTTACTCTATTATTGAAGAAGATGTTCACTAATAGTCTGGAATTTTTTTAACACTATTTTTTAGACAAATGTTCCACTGTAAGTTAATAAATGATGTAATCCACTGTGAGTTATTAAAGGAAAAATTGATATTATAGTTTCATTGAATAGACGAAAAAAGTTTTTCAACTAATTTCAGTTTCATTTGTCTAGCAATAAGGAAGAAGTAACAATTGTATTCTGAAAGTTTGAAAATCTTACAGTCATACTGTACAACGACACTGCACGTGGCCTAACAAACCGCTATATTTCAGAAATGACTTCCCTTATGAAGCTACAACGTTACAAAAGTTTCTTTGAGACATGTGGGATTCGGGGTTCAGAATTTCATCAATATCTGATACGGTCGCGCTCCACACTTATCCAAAATTAGACCTCTTGACAAGGAATGACCTAATAACTCATATATTGCAATTAGTGTCTCGTTTCCAAAACGCAAGAATACCTTTTATAAAGTATACTACATTTCCAGGTACGCATTACACTTAGGTTATTTACAATTAATACTCTTGATATTTTATATAGAAAACAAAAAAAAATTAATATATCTTGGAAAACTAATAACAATCACATTCGTAAATGAGAGTCCTTGTTCGTTAAATTTATCCACATACATTAAATTGCTTATCTAACGAATTATAATCTCGTTTGACCCTATTTTGAGTTAAGTTACTTCATACACTTAAGAAGTGAAGACTCTTGCAGTGTTTTACTGCAACATTAACTCGATGACCACCAGAATGGTAGAGAACATTCATAATGATCTATAGGAATTGTGTACGGACGGGGATGCTGGGAACTTTTCCCGGATGGAAGAGATTTGCTTCTGTAGCAGACATCATCATCATCATCATCATCATCATCATCATCATCAGAAGCACCATCATTATATTTCGATTTGAGATTTTGCCCCGTCCCGTTGTCAGTCCTTAATATAGCAGTTGGTGTAGCTACTTCCTATATACTTCACCTACGGTCATCATCGTTTTAATCATTTCGATTTGAGCCTCTTGTCACGTTTAGTTTCCATGTTTTGAGGGTTCTTTGTCCACTTCTTCCTACTAGATTTTACATAATCAAGCGCGCTATTAGTAGCATATTAAATATATTGAAGCCAATATTGTCTGCACTCCATTAACTTCAATATCTCAGATCCTCTTAGAAGTGACTGTGCAGCTAGAACTTTATAGAATTTCAGGTCAGTTTATGTACTTTCCTTTTTTGCATATTACTCAGCGAATTTATTATTATTATTATTATTATTATTATTATTATTATTATTATTATTATTATTATTAGCAGTAGCTTTGTAGTAGTAGCAGCAGCAGCGTTGAAACTGCACAAGGCAGACGATAAATCCCGAAGACGTCGGACTCAACAATAAGTCAATAGTTCGCTGGCCTACGCTCAGCTACTATTTGCAACCTTAGGAATCACAACTTGAGATTGACAAATAGTAATGGAAATCATTAAAAGAATTATATATATCAAATGCGTCTTCCCGTGCCGTGGTCCGTTCGATTCCCGTTCGCGTCAAAAATAGAGTTGTATATTTCCTTCAAAATCGTCCCAGTTTCTGTAGCGGTGTGACAAAGAAAACCTCAAGCAGGCGTATTTTCCTAGTTACGGTGAAGAGAATAAGTCATGTTCGCCTCATGTCGCTCTTACCCTCAAGCATGGGACTTAGGGAACATAGGTAGCTGACCGGTGAAGTCGGACTACCGACCCAATAACGCCAAATACATACATAAATATTCATGTAGCACCTTAGAGGGGTGGTTGGTTATGATATTAATTTGTTTTCAATCAAGTATTGAAGAAGTGAGACGCTAAGCACAAATGAAAAGTCGTATTAAAGTAACAAGTTCACATCGCGACATCTAATTTGACTACCCTCTAAGGTTCTACATTGATACGCACGCTTCTATTTGTTATAACAATCAAAAGCTTACAAGATAATTCATGAAATAAAATTAAAGTAATTAACAAGTTGTAAGGTTTATGATGCGCTTTTAGACAGTTATAGTGTTGTAGTGTTGATCCTTTGTAATTCTTTTGAAAAAACAAACAAACGAGTAGCGTACAGAGGATTCATTACATTTTAATTCGGCGCCTGCCGTATTGAGAGGCGTGCCATATTGATCTGAGCGTGTGGATGATGGTTGGGGTGGGGGTGGAGGGGGCAGGCAAATCGCCCACAAGGGCTGGAAGCAGCTTGCTTGGGCGGCGCACCTGTGGTTTATTTGCACCGCTGCCCTCGAGGCCCTTTGCGCAGCGGAACTCCACGCGAGGGACGACCCTCCAGCGGCCCTTCCTGCCGCCCCCCAGGGCAGCCACCGCCCTCGCCCGCGGCCCTTCACTCCGACCACCATCCACATGCCAATGCGTTTCTGTATTATCCCTCCTCTCCTCCTCTTTCAACCCCTTGTTCTTTCCATTATCCTCGTCTTCTATTCCCTTCTTCTTCCTCTCCTACTCCATTTAAGTGCTTTTGTTTCCATACTCGTCTTCCACCCTCTCCTTTTCTTGTTCACTTCTATCCCCTTCTTTTTCCCCTTCCTCTCTCTTCTTTTGTCCATTTATCTCCACCCTCTTCTTTGTTATATTATCTTCATCTCCCACCCTCGTCTTTGTTATATTCTCTTTATCTCCCACCCTCGTCTTTGTTATTTTCTCTTCATCTCCCACTCTCTTCTTTGTTATATTCTCTTCATCTCCCACCCTCTTCTTTGTTATATTCTTTTCATCTCCCACCCTCGTCTTTGTTATATTCTCTTCATCTCCCACCCTCTTCTACAGTCAGTCCTCCTCGTCTTCCACGCTCTTCTTTTCTTCTTATCTTCCATCCCCTTCTTTTTCCAATTCCGCACTCTTCTGCTGTTCATTCATCTCGTTCTCCACTCTCTTCTGTGTTATAGTCTCATCATCTTCCACTCTCTTCTTCACTGAGTTCTCCTCGTCTTCCACCCTCTTCCTCCTCTTCTTCTCTTCCATCCACTTCTTTCCCTTCGTCTCTTTGTCCACCCGCTTCATCATTCCATTCTCTTCGTCTTCCACCCTCGTCTTCTTTCTATTCTCTTTCCTCTACGGCTGTCCCTTCTGATCACCCTCCTCCTTCTTTCCGATTTCTTGTTCCATTTTTAAATTTTCGTTTTCTCCTCCTTTCTTTCACCGTTCTCATTATCTTCCATCTTTGTATTCTTTGATGCATTATTCCTTTCTGATGTCATGTTTCTCAACCGTCATTGCAATGCTCTTTATTCTTATTACGCTTTTGAATCTTATAAAAATTGATGCTAATATGTTCTTTAATACTGGTCTTTTCTTCCATTCTTTTTCTTTTTCTTCACCTTCCTATTTTTCTCCTCTTCCTCTTATTCTGTTTCTTACTCATCTTCTACACCTTTGATATCTTTTTAACTGTATTCCAACTAATGAACAGTCTTCGCGATATCCTTGACACCGCTAGTCAATTCTCAAGTTTATTTCAGTTAAACGACTTCTCGTTGTTGTAAAATGAACTTAATATTATAAAAATGTCCTGCCCAACATTTTCAACGGTTTATTTACCTCCAGAGTTTAGTAATGGAATATAGTATTGTTTATTAGTTGTAAATTATTGTATATGTTCTGAGATATTTTAACATTCTGTTGATTATTATCTTACATAAGTGCATAATTACGAAAGTGTGCTAAATAGCGATTCCACATTCTGAATTTATTACTGAAACTCTTTTTTCATCTCTTTGGGAGTTTAAATCTACATAAACCGTAATATTCTATAATTTGAAAATATTGTTTCGTAATTTCTGCATCATACACATCGTAGTATTCCGTAATTCTTTCTATATTAAATTCCGTCAGTCGTACTTTTTTTTTATCACCGCGGGTACTTCTTGAACCCGCGATTTATGAAATATACAATGTTGGTCCGAATTTAGGGCAAGGAGAGCTTATATATTTTATTTGAGATTAGGTGCCAAATTTAAATAAAATACGTCGCAATATGGTAACACCTCTGTTCCTACTTTACCTTCCTCATACGTTTTTCGAAGAACGAAATCCATTCTTCTGTTTTAACTTCGAAAATCCTAAAAAAATCTGATATACTTCCTAAATTCCCTATTGCTCTACAGTGTGAAGTACCCTCGTTTGATCTTCTAAGCCATGAGCTCGAATCTTTCAACAGACACTGCAAACCATTTCCAACGTTCCTCGTACCTCGAACATATTTGCTCATTGACTGCTTACATACACTCACACTTGTCTCCGTAACATGCCGGCTAGTAATTTTAATTTTGTTGCAGTGGCAGAATTTTCTGGGTTTCTTCAGATCCAAATATTTCGTCTACTTCGACCTGTCTCATCCTTTTACGCCAACTCCTGAATTATCAACCTAATCACTGGAAGCAGCTGCTTACAGCATTTCGAATACGCGTATTTGCCTTCATTTCCTCGTCTTTCTCTTTGCCAGTTTAAATATGTTGATGCTTACCTCCATTGTTTCTCGCCGAATCTCGCATCCTTCGGGTATTTCGATAACATACCTCCCAACCTACTCTTAACTCTCTATTCTAACCCAACCCATAACTCTTTCCTGGACCATCCCATTCTCCTCCTACACTCCCTTATTTCCACATTTCCCTAGATGCTCACTTCTCGCACACCACTTTCCAGCCCAGCCCGTCACCACCGTCTCCCCCTTCACAATCCCACCCCATCCGCCCACCGTCAAGTGCCCCCTCGCGACCCCGCCCCCTTCCAGCCGACGGTCAGTTGCCCTGACGTCAGCAACGCAGGCCCCGGGACTTGATTTGTTTCATCTCCTGCGTTTGTCAGCCCATGCGCGAAATGAGATCTCCAACAAACCCGATCAGGTGGAGCCTCCAGCGCCCACGCCGCTAACCCCGTCGCCCCCTCCCCCGCCCCCGTCCGGGCGGTGGAGGCGCGCTCTTTAAAGACGACCTGCTCCTCTCCGCGCGGCTTCAAACGCTTTGGCCCTCGAGGGCCGCGTGCGAAGAGGGCGAATGGATGAATTACGAATGAAACAAAGACATGCGCTTAAGTCTTCTGAATATTACATCAAAAACTGGCCAAGTACGATGTACGTACCCCGCGCAAAGGTGTGTATGTTTGAACATTAGTTAGAAACCTTACAACGTTTCGATTTGCCTGCTTAACGACAGAAATCGACAAAAGACCCGAGTGAAAGAAATTGATAGCCGCGTGATATTCATTAACTTTGCCAAGCGGTCGGACGCAAAAAAGTGAATAAATCCTTAGATTTCTTTCAGGGAAGCATTTTTCCTTAATTTCTTTGATTTGGATTGTTTGAGTAAATATTTTAAAGTGTAAACATCATAAATGAAATACGAAGTTATGGATTTTTCATGTTCTTGAAATTAAAAATCTTCGAGAAATATTCAGCTGCATCGGAAGGGACAAATTCCGGACCTCCCCTTCCCTCAATTCGTTTCGATTTGGACGGTTCTAAGCATTAAATGCAGTGGTTTTGTCAAATGCGATTCGATCTTTGCGCCACTCTAATACTTGTCTGTGGATAGAAATAGCTTTTTGTACATTAACAATAGCTGTTCTATTAGACTATTCTTCAAGTTTATTGTAAAATATCTAACAACTTTGTCATAAATTATTTATTTGATTAAAATATTTTCGATGTTGAGCTCTCTTCGTAAATAACTGTTAAAAGGACTTATATTAGGAAAATGAGGCGTTTTAAAACTTTAATTAGTGTAAATGGTTATGGAGTATAAATGGACAAACACAACGGTTAATGTTAATTCAAGTCTGTAAAAAATATGTTTATCTGAAAGAGGACCTATCATTCACCCACTGCTTGGCATCAATTGAATTAACTATATTTTTTATGAAATACATTCAAATTACTAATAAAAGGTTAAAAATTAAATAAGTCTAACGTTCGTCCACACTTGTTTCATTGATGAAGTGTTCATGATTTTCTAATATTTTAATCCGATCCTGACCTAATTTTTTGGGGCATAATTATTTTTTAGGTAATTGTTGATTAACCCCGTAAGAAGATTTTTCTTGAAACTTCACAGCAGTATTTTCCTAAAAACACAACTAGATGAAATATTATTCATGTAGATTTCATTGTGCGTAAATGTGCGGCAAAACAGGCATGTGACAAAAGTTTTTGTACGTGTGGTATCGAAAAACTCGAAGTTTCTGTAATAGATTCTTTAAATATTCCTTTTTTCACCGTTTTCCAAAACTTTCTTCCACTCTCACTCTGCGCTTATGTTTCTGATCTTCATTAAAAGCTCTCTTTCTTCTTTCTGGTCGTTCGCCAAAGCTGCTGTGTATACATTTTAAAGTATGCTTATGGACTAGCATTCATTTGCTCCAAGATAACGATCAGTTGCCTCGCAAGAAAAGAAGTGGAAAAGGAGGCTTGAAGAATCTGAAAAGATAAGGCAAGGAACTAGACGATTTGACAGGAAAATGCTTCTTTTTCATTAAAAACAAAAGATTTCTGAAGCAGCCCAAGAAGCCTCGGAGGCAACTGTCAACTTTTTACACGAACATACATCACGTGACTTGAAACTTGGTAATGAAAAGTAGACCGAGAAGAATAACTTTCTTGTTTATTATGATAACATCGCCCAGAGAAACGTCTCGAAACACGAAAGCTCGTTTTTCTTGAGTAATTATTTTCCTAGGAAGAGCGAATGAATAGCTGAATGGAGCCCTGTGACACGAGCAAATTTAGTGTGCTTGAAAAGTATTCTTGCGAGGAGGATCTTCACTCTCTTGTCTGAGTCAGCAGTTGACGGATGCAAGAAGGTTCTGAATAGCACAACACAAGGAAGACACAAAGATAAATATTGATTTTAGGTTCCCAATTACAGCTAAATAAATGCCCGCAAATTTGAAACAACAGTCCAAAAAATTACAAATGATTCATTTTTTAAATTTTCCAACGTTTTAATGGTAATGGCACTTGTGCCAGAGAACTCGGTGTATTGTCCGTCATTCTTCCAAAAACGTTAAAGAAAAGCATTGTGCCGGTTCTTGAGAAAATTTTGAATATAGCCCAGGGGATGTCATGTAAAGACATGCACCCCCAAAAAAGATTTGTTTCATTTCATAGAGCCGTAACTGTGGCAAGATTCTGAAGGGAATATCTCATTTGCTTAAAATCCTGCAAATGGACTGCTAGACGTTTTACGCGTTTCTCTTGGCGACAGAAAAAATAAAATAAAAACCTGCCAAAATCGGTTATCAATTTATATTCGACAGTAGTTTGCCGTCCTTAATTTGTTACATTACATTATTTTCTCTTTATTACGTGTACAAGAAAGTAAAATATGAATTCCATTATGTATCAATTCTTCTGAGAGTTAAAATAATCGACTAATCAACGAATATCTGTTCATTACAACAAAACTAAGAAAATTTGTGATTTTACTGGTAACTTTCCTGCAAATGTAACTGAAGACTCAGCAACGAAATGTAGATTTATCAACCATTTAGATTTATGTGAAACCAGGTATCTTGCTTTGGTTGAGAAATGTCTATTTTCTCTCTTCTCTTCCGCTACCTATTTTCCGTGATGATTTTCTTTCGTAGATCAATAGATTCAATTTTATCGCGTTTGTATTCTATGATGTGCATTTGCTATCCCTCTTGTGACCATTTTCGAATAGGAGAGTGCTTTGCTATGATATGAAGATATTGTTTAGATGGAGTTTGGAGTTCAATTTTCACAATATCATGTCACTGATTTAAATATTACTCTTTTCTTTTAGACTAACTGACCACAAGAAAATTCGCATCCATACTCCGTTATTAAAACCAGAGATTTCTCACGAATGTGTCTCGTTTGTAGGAACTTACATGGCCTCAGCCCGTAACCACTGCCACCACAGACCACGACCTCTCCACCGGCGCAGCTGACGCTGACGCTGACGCTATCTCCACCGCTTCGACCACCTCAATCACAATTGTCACCAGCCATCATTGTCACCCATACACTTTTATCAACTTAACCGTCATCGACACCGCTACCGCCTCTGCTGCCGCTACCGCCATTGCTTCCTCCCCCCTTGTCCCAATCCCCATCATCGCCCAGTTCCCACGCCCGTCTCCGCCACCACACCCCATCGCCTCCATCTCCGTCACCGTCACCACCTCCGTCACCGCCTCCACCTCCGTCCCCGTCTCGTCTCCGACCCCGTCACCGTCACCGTCACCGCCTCCGTCATCGTTATCGCCACCATCACCGTCACCGTCCCCATCCGCGTCCCGTCCCGTCCCGTACCGTTCCGTCACATTCCCCGTCACTTTTCCCGTCCCCGTCCCCGCCTTCGTCCCCGTCTCTGTCTCCGTCCCCGTCTACGTCCACGTCACCATCACCATCATTGTCACCGTAACAGTCTCCGTCCCCGACCCCATCCCCGTCCCCGTCTCCGTCCTCGTCTCCATCCCCGTCCCCGTCTTCGTTCCCGTCTCCGTCCCTGTTTCCGTTCCCGTTCCCGTTCCCGTTCCCGTCCCCGTCTCCATCTCCATCTCCATCTCCGACTCCCGACTCCCGACTCCATCTCCGTTTCCGTCCCCGTCCCCGTCCCTGTTCACGTCTTGTCCACGTCCACGACCCCGTCCTCGTCCCCGACCCGTCTCCGACCCGTCCCCGTCCCCATCACAACCAGAGGCACCGCCATTTCTCTACCCACCGCCACAACCACAAACTGAGGCACAGCCATTTCTACAACCACCGCCACAACCACAACCAGAGGCACAGCCATTTCTACAACCACCGCCACCGCCTCGTCCACGATCTCAGTGTCCGAGACGTGTGTGGCCACGGCCCCCCTCGCCGCCTCTTCGCAGCCCGCGGGAGGCAGCGCCGTCCCCGCCCGTGCCGCCCCGAGCTGCTGACCGCGCGCTGATGGGCCGCGCAGGGCAAACAGGTGGCGCCGGCCATAATGGTGACGGCGGCTGCGCGCGGTGCGGCGATCGCCGGAACTACGTCGCCTGGGGAGACGCCGTGTTTGTGCGTCCGTGCTGACGATTCGAACACTGTACTTCACTTTTCCGTAATAATAGCTTTTGAAGAATAGCATTCCAGTTGTTTATAGAACTTTTTGACCTTGAGCAATTGCATATCAATCAATCTGATCATATTTTACGGGAACACTAATCTAACAATTCTATTTTGACTGAAAATATTTCAATGTGTATACACTCATATATTCCAACATATTACATAAAACATGTAATTCATTCAATAACATGAACGATTAATTGTTAATGTTATATAATTTGAATATGTAATATTACAGTAAATCATTTGTGATCATCACAAGTAGAGCTTACCCGTGAAGCTTACCATCGCAAGTGAAGCTTACCATCGCAAGTGAAGCTTACCCTTGTCCGCCACGTCCGTAGGTAGGGGGGGGACCCCGACCTTCCACCGATGCGACTAGGGTGTAAATTCCGGTCTATTCAAGTGGGATTTGTGATGGACAAACCAGATCCGCCGCAACTTTTCTTGGGGCTCCCTGCTGCTAATTTACATCATTCCCCACCATCATTCGCATTCCATTATAATAATCTAACCATCAAAATTATTCAACCATTATAGGTATCTCCACAGGGCTTGTCCTTTGGCGTTATTATAAAGAATACACTCATTGAATCAGATTCTCGATTCTCCGTTGTGGTTTTATCGCGTATTACGTGCGAGAAAAGCCCACGAATGACGCATTTCTCTGAAAAATACTACTAGAAAGAAACTAAACAATTGCTTTTATTAGAAGGAAAAGAAACTGACGAGTTTCTGGTGATATATTGAAAACTTCCATAATTACTAGCTTTGGTGCATTGATTTTATGTTTTGGTGCTTTGTACAGCGTCCGATAACTTGCAGTAATTTCTACAGGTTGTGATGTCGGTTGTTGTTTTTTGTAGTCTTTTATTGAAAAATCTATTATAAATTAATGATCTTGCATATTCTGCATTTATATTTTCTGGTTTACAAATAATATAATTTAAGGCGTTAAGGGCCCAATGAAGCTAGAAGTGAAATAAGCAGTTACTTGAATGCCCTATTCATAGGCGGTCTATCGCCCCTAGAAAAAAATCATAAAATAGTGGGTGAAAATCTCGTAGAATATGTTTGTACACGCAAAATAAATTGTTAATAAAATAGAGTACTGTACTAACATGTTTGTATCTAAAATTATTTTTATTCGTTTTCGTAAATCTGGATGATTTTTTTCCGGAAGAGGGCCTCAATATGATTTGGTTGAGGGTCCCCACAGTAAATAAATTAGCACGATTCATGTTTACATAACGCTTAAGATTGTTTAAGGAATTCGAGGTTATTTGCCTTCATAAAGAAGAGGGAATGGCTCTGCCAACATCACAAATGATTAAATCATTTGTGATGTAGGCAGAGGTATTGACATTTTCCAGAACGGGCAACATAGAGCAGTGAAGATTTGCTGGTAATTTATCGCTTGGTTCGTTAGTTTCGCGTAAAACCAGTATTCACATTGTATTTTCTTCCAAAATATGAACTTTCACTGATCACTATTTACACCCGAACGCCCAATTTATTAAAAATCGTAAGTATAGAGGCTAATTTTAGGTTTTCTTAATGTACATTGTTAATGGAACAGTGAGATAGTCATAATTCTCTTTGGTGAGTCAGAAGGTATGCGATGATATATCCGTGACTTTCATATTCCACATTAGTTTCGTTGTTATTGTAGAAAGTGTGCAATATCACGGGGCAATGTAAGACAATGTAGTGCATTAAAGTAATCCAGATGTATTATCTCAGAGTGCAAGACTGTGTAATTGAAGTCTTGAAATGAAATTTTGAATTTGAAGGTGGTCGTAAGTAAAATATATAGAATAAAGTGACTTTTAAATATAAAATAGATTCGAATATCACTTATTCACTAGCTTTTGGGGTCTCGGTTTATCGAGTCTAAGAGATTAAACAATTAATAAGAAAGAATGGAATTTACGGTTCTTTATGTGAGTAATGTGCTGTTAGTATTGTGTTAAGTCTGCAGTTCTGTCTTCTTCTGATTGACGATTCTGAAATATTTGAAAACAGTGTTGAAAACAACGATCAGAACGATACTTTACATCATATAAGGCAAAATCGTTATAAAAGGGAAAAAGAGAAATGAATTTTGTTTGAACTGCAAAGAAATAAATAATTTCGATGTGTATTATTTGATGTAAAATCAATTATTTTTAAATTTTGTTTCTTTTTCATTTTAATTGCCCATCTTAAAAAAATAAAACTTTGAAATATGTGGTTCTTTATTTTTCCATTTCCAAGGGCAACGAATACTACAATCCCCGTTCATCAAACATCCACTTGATATTAGTAAGCGCAGAATCATTTGAATAGTATTCTGAAACTATAATTCTTTCATAAGCGCTCCAATATACTTAAATAAAATTTAATAAATATCTTTATCCAACTTCAGTATTATATAAATGATACATTACTCGTAGATTCCACAATGCTAGTACGACCGAATCCCACAAAATTTCACTTTTCGTTTCTTCTGATTTTGCTCATATTGTTCGTGTCTTAGTAGTCCAATTGAGAAGTGGTTTTAATTATATGTACATGAAAATGAAACATGAAAACGAAATTACAATGAAAAATTCCACTCAATAATCTAATGATGAACTTTTTCCTCAGTATGGACCGAGACGTATTGTTTGATAGAGTTTGCACCATTCTCTCTCAGCGAATGTAGACGCTTTTTAGGGGAACCCATCTATTATACCAAGCAGTCAAATGCAGGTATTTGTTGCCCACGTGAAGTTGACACGTTATTGAGGGGGTCACGAACTCAATATGCATGCACAATGCTGTCAGATCGGTGAGAGGCTAACGACGGTTAAATGCTTTCAGGTTTTCAAGAGCAACAGGCCATGTTTAAATGTCTATTTCGACCTGCAAATGGGAAGTGCACGTGGGAATTTTGTGGTGTCGTTATTGGGTGCGACGCATCACATTACGCAGCTGGTGACGTAATGTTCGGGGACACATCGCTCGCCGATAAGCACGTACGAGTAACGCACTTAGTTCTGCAACCTCTCTATATCGCGTTCGCCGCGCTCGTATGTAAATGGTATGTGTACATTATATATAGGACATATTGATTTTGTAATGGGAATTAAATGCATTTTCCCACAATG
The DNA here is from genome assembly GCA_011170035.1 of Teleogryllus occipitalis. Taxonomy (NCBI): domain Eukaryota; kingdom Metazoa; phylum Arthropoda; class Insecta; order Orthoptera; family Gryllidae; genus Teleogryllus; species Teleogryllus occipitalis. The sequence goes on from BLKR01005220.1 coordinate 49,669, forward strand.
GCGTCCGTTTACATAATTACCATAACAATGAGCGCATTATGACTGGCGTCGCCGATCCACGCCGCCAGCGAGCCGCAACGCTCGGAGGTTCCGTAACACTCCGCTTGGGGCGTTGCAGTTCAGTGGGTTTGTTCGATGGGTCTCCCAATTGTTGCCCGTTCTCAGGAAGCGAGGGCTATTCATAACGTTATTGTGACGTATATCCTTTTGACAGAAAAGCATGAATGCTAAGCTAAAGAAAAATTCCACGCTATTTGAAATTGCTGAAGAAATTAGGGGAGAATCCCATTGAACGTAGTTCGGTTCGCTTGGTGATCACCAGTGGGTGACACGATAATAATAGGATTAATAAAACACTTCGAGACACTGAGGAAAGCAGAGCAGATCAAAATATAATAGCAATGAACTGTAAAATTGTAGTATTTTATTAAAATTTTAATCAATTACATTAAAAATAAGTTACAATGGTGGTTTATATGATATTGATCTTTTCTTCTTTCAAATGATTAAATATTAGGAAAGCCCGGACAAAGCCGGGTATTTTATTAGTGTATTATACCAAGTTATTTTTTTTATGGCCGTACATATATTGCATATTATCAATTCTGCTAAATCCAAATCTTAAGAAGGGGGAAAAGAAAACTGGCGAAGTTTAATACTGATCTAATGTTTTCACATTATAAAGAAATGCAAAAATGTTAAATAAAATGCTATAAGTAATTTAATTAAATAAAATGCTACTTGCAAAGTAATTACTTGCGTTTATTGAAAATGTGGCATATGTGGCATAAATAACCAAATATTTTGTTCAGGAATATTAAAAAATGCAATCGAAGTACAGCATGTTATACATTGCAAAACCCCCGATATTCGTATTTCAAATTATATGGAATTTGATACAAGCAGTCGCCTCTACGTCATGACCCAATCATCCATCAAAATAAAACGAGAACAACACTTTTGGCCAGTATTCGATACTTCTACCTTTACCACAAGTTTGAATTGCGGTTGCTTTCCGCGGAAATAACCACGTACTTCGCCACGCTTTTGAATTTTCATTTGAAAATGAACACGGATTCATTTTACTTGCATTTACATAGAAACTCTAGCAGTTCAATAACATGAAATTGAAGCAAAATAAAGTCCCTTCGGACTTACCACTGTCTGATTATAATAATTTTTCCAGTAATACATTTCTCTATGTAATATGATAGTTCATTTTAATGTGCGAAAACATTTCTATTTCCCACACTACAAAGAAATATAATTCTAAAAATTCGAACTCCTACCAAACACGATTTTAGAAATAAAATATCATAAATAATGAAACAATATTATTGACAAAGAAATTTCTTATAAGTGAGTGTGGATTTGGATATACACGTATCTTAATAGGTAGTATACACACTGTAATCAAATTTTATTTTATAATTTGAATTTACAATTTTGTGTTTGGTCTTCAACAACCTATTATGGTAACGCCAAACAAACATAATAAGATATTTTAGTAAAAATAATCTTACCATTTTACCAATACTATTCTGTAGCAAAAGAACTCATGCCTTCCGGTTTCGCAATTTCTAATTCAATAGATGATACCTCCAGTATTACAGTTAGCTTTAGACCGTAAACGTGGTTTGTGTCCCCTGTAAGGAGACGGTGAAAGAAACCTCCGGAGAAACCGGCGATAAATGCGAATTCGACACTGCGGCTGACCCCGTCTTTTTTTTCTTTTGTTTTATTTTTTCTTTCCAATTTTATCCCTCGATATGTATATTTTATTCATATATTTTTAATATATAAAAATGTGTATAACAACTATTTACATAATAATGTACATGTATATATACACTTTGTGTAAGTTTTGTTTTGAGGAGTGTCTCACGTATAAGAGTTACGACATGTAAGAGGTATCTTTGTCTCACTCATTCTAATGAATGAAAAGAGATGATTTCTATTCCTAGGACATTTTCGTAACCGACAGCCAGTTACTCTTTACGTCCCGATGGGCCGTATATTCGACCAAACACTAACACACTTGCGGGCTCCTCCGGTCTGGGGTCAACGAAAAGCGAGGTCTTCCGCTACAACACCTACATGAGAGACAAGGGTCAAACAACGGTCAAAGGGTCATTTTTTATCATTGTTTCATCCCTAGGTCCAATTCAGCTGCTATCTGGATGACAATCGGCGGCTCCTCCAATCCGTAGATTTCCTTGGTTTCTCCCATTATAGAAGGATTTTCCTAAAGATGAGCCAAAGTGATAGTTCGCTAAACAAGTGAATATCACATGTAATTCAGAGAAGTATTCTTCCGCCGCGACAGCTGTTCAGCCACGCCCCTTCATAAAGTGCTCTTGGCTCCTGTGAAAATATCTCTATGCAGAAATGTAAGAGTTTCACTCAGGTACATGCACGTACGCGAGTCCGGGAAATATTTAAATGTAATTACGTATGTAGAAAATCTCTTCATATGCTCTCATAATCAGTAAAAGAAAACTGCAACGAATGTAAATAGAATGGAAAAATAATTTTAAGCTGGAAACACGTGCACCGACACGCATCTCGTATTCAAGTCTTGGTTTTAAAATAAACATAATATTTATCACTAAAAAATGTAATGTTTATAGAAAAAAGAATTTTTACAGAAGAGCACATAACACTGCACTTCCTAATTTCAATTATTTCTCCGGCGCCCTATATTTTTGTTGGATGAGGACATCACAAAAGGAAGCGTCGAAGCCATTTACAAGCCAACTGCAAACGAACGAATGCAGGAAGGGAGTCTAATGTGTTCAAGGGCACAACGACCACAGAATCTTCAGTTAGCTGTCACTTTGGCTCATCCTTAGGAAAATCGTTCTGTAACACCAGGGGAATGCCGGAGATGTATCCTAATAAACGGGCCACGGTCTTTCCTTCCTCTCCTTGTTTTATCCCCGTCCCTTACTTACACATACACACACACACACACGCACACTTACACTTACACTTACAGGCACTAACATCCGGATATGCCTGAAGACCAGTCTGGAGCTTAGAACTTGTCCCGGCTGCGGCGGTGCCCAGCTGGTGGGAGATACCTGGTTGGGATAAATCTCTTAAACCCAAGGGTAAGTCGGCGCCGGCTCTCACTATCCGGCGAGGGAAGGTCGTCGTCATCTCCCGTAATAAAAGCATGCACTATACTTACGGTACTAAAGACAATAATAGTTGCCATGCCCGGAAACACGAAGTAGTGAATGCAACGATGAACCGTCTCGTCATATACCTTCAGTGCCAAGATAATGTTGAAATAATATTGATTATAATATCGATTTTCACGTTTCTAATGAGCAAATAATTGTTAGTTGTCATTAATCTGTAGGCTAAAAAAACTAAAGTTGTGGTTCACCAATACTTATATAACAATAGTGAGTTGAATTTGTTGAAAGGTCAACGCTTGGTTTAAATTTCATAATAATTTCCGTATTCTGATTTGGACATAATTTCTAATATTCTTGCTTTAATTACCTAATATACTATGAAATCTGCCACGGACCAGCGCCTCTATCGAAATGCATTCGCAGTTTCCACTATTCATAGATCGTCCTCAAACATCTAGATGATCTTGTTTCTAAACATACTGACTTAATAACTCAGGCGTCTTGGAATGAACTCTCTTACTAACAGGTTATTAAATGTGATGAATTTTATGAACTCTTCAAATCAGTTCTAATTTTATCTAAAATAAAAACCATCAAAGGGCTGACTTACAATAAATATTAACGTTTTTCTCATTTAGTTTTAAATTGAAGAGTACATCATGTTTATATACTTAAAATATTGGGACTCTTGTCTCGCAATGTGACGACAATGTTATCTCAAAGCTATTTTAACGTTGCATACAGTGTATCTCCTAAACACCTTAGTCGACTGAAGAATTTGTTTTCTGAACCGGCATTGAGCTGACATTTTTTTCTAATAATTGTCACCACACAGTCACTGTCATTGGAGACGGGATTACGCCATGAAATATGATCCGTATCATGAAATATAACAGTGAATGCATCCAAGCTGTGACCTTGTTAGTGAGTAACCAATGTATTTTTACAATGAAATTCGAAGAAATGTCACCCGAACGTGTTGTCGAAATAACACGAACCCGAGTCTCCTGATTTACGCCCAGCCACGGCCGGAGTGACAATTCTGTGAAGAAATTTAATTTCGGATGAGTTAAACCGAGATAAAATCCATAATCCAAAGAGAACGGCTCTTCCCTTCCCGCCTGTGCACCAGCCGTGCGTCAGCCGTGCGTGTGACGCCGCGTGGCGAAGAGATGCGTCCGGCTGGCACAGGTGCGTAGGGTCTGCTAACAAGGGCGATCTAATTGGCTAGAGTGGTCGTGCGCAGCCCGCCACGAATTTGTTACGGTCGTACTAATGAATGGCTCGGCCATGCTGGTGGTCGCCAGGCACAGATTCGGGACCTTTTTCCCCCCGTGATGTTTGGTTCCAGACGAACGATAGAGTGATAGGGTGTTTAACATTGTTAATTTTATTAAAATTTGATGTGATTCATATGAGACTTTTTAATCATATTATTATTGAGATTATAAGTGTGTCTTGTTCCTTATCAGGCGCTCAACATGGAATTTTTAATCACCGTTCTCAAACATTCACCTCACTCTCAATATCAAACCACGTTCAAAATGTCACTATCAACACATGGCTATTGTAACCTCATTCTGAAGAGACCATAAAAAATGAAAATTTTGCGAAAAAATTAGCTATTAAAAACTTGGATCCCCAGTATTTAAGGAAATGCATTTTGTACGTGTTTGTACTACTGTTGTTTTTAAATTGTTCTGTTGCTTTGACAAATTTTGCGTATTTTAAATGTGGATCTGATCTATAGCTCTATTCAAATCTATATTTGCAATATTTGGATGTGCTAACATTCATTCTAATCATTATGTGATACTTATCAGAAGTGAAGGGGAAAATGGAAACCTGTATGGTACAATTTACAATTTATTTTGATTAAGACTCTCTTTTTCTTCTTTTAATTCTTATATACTACTATATTTGAAAAATACATCATCATACGTAGAAACATTTATAGCAAGAAGATTGTTTAATCACATGCTTCAAACATCATAGTAGAATTTGTGGAAGGAAACCTTACCATATCTCTTTATTTTACTTTTGTGTCAAAATGGCTTTGCCATAAATTATTAAAACCCTAGTCATGATGGCTAAGCATCTCCTTTCATTCAAGGAAGTAAGATAATTCGCGTGGTCGTTGAATCCATGAGAACCGTTGTGAATGGAAAGCATCTTGAATCAAGAAATTTCGATATCTGTTAACAAGGGTGTGGCACGTTCATGGCGATTTCGAATATGATTGTCAGTTGTGTTACCAACGGGTCACTCTGCGAGGTAAATTGACTCGCCCCGGAGCTGCTGCTAACGGAGCGAATTGAAGTCTCTAGAGCTTTCACTCTCAACGGCAATGTAGGAAACAGACGCAGACCGGTAATTTCAGATTGTTTCCGCAACGGTCAATGCAGCTTCGGCCTCCTCCCTCCTATCCCACAGTTTCCATCGCCTCCTCCCTCCCCATCCCTTCGTCCGTTTCACAATCGCCAAGGCCTGCAACGCTTCCATTGCGACTGCCATCACCAGCCTCGAAGCTCGCCGCGAGTGCCCCAGACCCACTTTCAATCTGCTTCCACCATGCTTCAGTCCTGCTGCTACCCATTCCCTATGGACTTACTCCTACTCACTCCGATCCCGCTCCGGCGCTGCTCCCACCCCTCTTCGACACCGTTCTGTTTCCGCTGCGACCCCACTTCGTCTCTGGTCGGGGCAGCTCCGACCATACTGCAACCCAATCTGTCCTTGATTCGACTCACCCCGACCACGGTAGGATTACGCTCGGACCCCGCTCGGACCCCGCTCGGACCCCGCTCGGACCCCGCTCGGACCCCGCTCGGACCCCGCTCGGACCCCGCTCGGATCCCGCGCAGATCCCGCGCAGACCCCGCGCAGACCCCGCTCTGACTCCGCTCTGACTCCGCTCTGACTCCGCTCTGACTCCGCTCTGACTCCGCTCTGACTCCGCTCTGACTCCGCTCTGACTCCGCTCTGACTCCGCTCTGACTCCGCTCTGACTCCGGCTTGACTCCGGCTTGACTCCGGCTTGACTCCGGCTTGACTCCGGCTTGACTCCGGCTTGACTCCGGCTTGACTCCGGCTTGACTCCGGCTTGACTCCGGCTTGACTCCGGCTTGACTCCGGCTTGACTCCGGCTTGACTCCGGCTTGACTCCGCTCTGACTCCATGAAGACCCCGCTCAGTTCCCGCTCTGACTCTGCCCAGTTCCCGCTGACTACGCTCAGTTCCCGCTCAGACCCCGTCCAGATCCTGCCTAGACCCTATCCAGACCCCGCTCAGACCCCGCTTAGACCACGCTCCAACCACCCAACCACCCCCAGTCCGCTTCGACCACGCGTCATCCTGCAGTATCATCAATCCTCTCCTCTTTTTCCTTCATTTACGCTCCATCGCAACCGGCAGTCACCGATCCCTCTCCAACCTGTACGTATTCCCTCCGCATATAATCGCCGCATTCGCCATTGCCGCATCCACTACAGCTGTTCTCTCTCACCGTCACAGAGTTGAAAATCGCTCTCGACGAGTTCATTCAGTGACTTTCGAAAGTGATGGATGTCTGTTCGTTATTGCGGCTACAACTGGGAAGAGCGTGCAGAATCGCGGAATGTAGATAGCGTGTCGTTGCACATGCGGAATTCACATAATGGCGGTGAGATCGACTGCGCCGAATAAATGTCAGAGGCCGAGGATTGAAAGTGGAATTCATTAAGTGCAACTGATAATTCCACAGCTGGCGAAATGTTTCCTGCATTGTGTTGTGTAGCAATAGGTAATGAAAGAAACGATTGATCAGGATTACATCATGCGAAAATAATACTTCATGTTGTAATTGAATTGTAATGTCCAAAAAAATAGATTTTTTGATTGTACATTTTACAACTATTTTTCTCAATACACCATAATCAAAACGATCTAGATATTTTTAATTTCAGGACCTTAATATTGTACATGAGAAGTTATCAATATTTTATACTAATCACAGACAATTTGAAAGGAGAATTCTCATTGATCCAAACATGGGATTCTACATTCTACATCCACCATGATGAAAAAAATAAGTGACCTATTACGTAGCCTACACAGTTTCAGCCAATGAGATTCCTGCACCAGTTTGCGTCACAGAGTAGAGAGTTTAAATGAATGTAGTCAGATTCAAAATTATCGCACTATTACAAGTCAGTGAAACATATATAAAGCTTTTTTTTAAAATTGCATCTTTCATTTCAACTATACTTTAATGCTTTTTTTTGTCACGTTAAAATTTTATCTTTTTGCCACATTCAAAATGTTTCTCAATACTTCTCGCATGGCGGCCAACGTCTAACCCGTCTTTTCAAACGGAATGCCTATTTGTGGTCACGTGACGAACTGGTGCTGGGCAGAACGAGCAAAATGCAGTGCGGTGGACAAGTTCAGCCAGGTCTCATGTTCATGAACAATTGAAGCAAACATTTATTAAAGAAATTGAGGACTTCAGAGACTTTACTTACAAGCACATAACTTGACGTAAAAACGAAAAAAAGTAACCATAAACTAACGTTCATATCTTCAAGATTTTTTTTACATCTCTAGGTTGTTAAGGTAGATTTTAACCAATGCATATTAACATGGCATGCATATTAAATGCATAGAAAATAATAAAGAAGCTCAGTCAAAATGAAAAGAAAAATTCAGGTCTACAAATTATTAGTCTAGATCAATTTAAAATATATTATAAAGAACGTTTGAAATAAAATAGGCCCGCATTTAGTAACACATATAACATACAGCTTGAGAAACCGCATGATATGCAATATATTACAGTGAGAGATTAAAAAAACAATACAGAGATGTAAAAATGGAGAAGCATCCGGTCCGGGATTGGTAAACATTGAATTGTTGAAGCATGGCCCCAGTTTATTATTGGATTTTCTTACCCGACTATATAATAGATGTTTACTGGGAGAATAATAACCAAAGGACTCCAGAAAATGATATATCTCTAACATCTACAAGAAAGGTGATAGGAAACAGTGTCCGAACTATAGAGGTATAACTGTCCTTAGCAGCATTGCTCGAGTGAATGGGAAAATATTAAAAACCCGACTGGAAAGAGACCTCATTGATGTCGAGGAGCAGGGCGCTCATGTATTGATAACGTCTTCAGTATTAGACAGGTAACCCACAAACATCTCGCCCTTAACTTGGAGACGCACCTTGTATTTATAGATCTGCGTAAGGCCTATGACACTGTTCCGTTATGTAGGCTCTGGATGGCAATGGAGAAACAAAACGTAAATACGCAATTGATTCGAGCCGTTAAAGATTTGTACAGTGATAATACGAGTCAAATAAAAGTAAATAGAAACATTTCGGCACCCTTTGCAGTAAATAAAGGTTTACGTCAGGGGTGCTGTGTAGCCCCGATTTGGTTTAAAATATGTTTGAATGAAGCCCTGAGAAGATGGAGGAAGAGATGTAGTAATATGGGAATTAAAATTGATAACTCTGTCATTCTCTCTGCCCTTCGCAGATGTGCAGGTGTTGTTGGCTGAAGTTGAAAACGATCTTAACGACCTTAACAAGACTTGAGTATATGGTTGTAGGAGGAAGTGCTTAAAGGTTTGAAACTGGATGTTGATTCGGAAGTAAAACCCAGTCAAAAATTCACATACCTGGGTGCAGAAATAAATGCAAATGGAGGCAGTTCGTAAGCTATTAGAAACAGATTTGCAAAAGGCAGAGTAGCTATAAGACAACTACATCCACTGATATGGAAAGATAAATTAAGTAAGAGTATAAACGGAAAATTGTATAAGACTGTTGTGGAGAATATTGCCCTTTATGGGTCGGAGGTATGGGAAGTAACAAAAATGAGCAAACAAAAATTGACAGCAATATAAATGGACTTCTGGCGCCGAAGTTGCGGACTGACTTTAATGGATAAAATTAATAACGGAGAAATTAGACGTAGAGCCGAAGTAAGTTTTGATATAATTGACACTACAGAAGTGAAAAGACTAAAATGGTATGGGCACATGCAAATAATGAACGAAGAACGCCGGCCCAAAATACTGTGGACGTGGCAACCAGCTACCCATCGAAGAAGAGGAAGACCTAGACTTACATGGGGAGGAGTAGAAGCAATGATGAAAAGAGGATTGAGTAATGAAGACTACACCGATAGAGAGTTATGGGGGCTGGGATGCGAGAGACACCCTAGGGTGTAATATAACTCGCTATACTACTACTACTATTAACATCAAAAAAGAAATAACTGCATTTTCGTCCAATCAGACTGTTGAATGCTACACTGTGCTTAGCAGACACGGCAAGCCATATCACCAGCAAAGCGTTTGGCACAGTAACGGTTCCGCTCGTAATATTTACACTGTTGCCAGAGCGATAACCACGCTGTTTTAATTCAATGTAAACTGTTTCGCTTTTACTACTTTGTGTTGACCTGCCGTATTTGTGGTGTGATTATGACGATCTTTATTAGAATAAAATGACAGTGCACGATAATGCGTTCCCGCCTCTGCGGGGCTTTTTTCCAATGCGAGAGCAGTTTGATTTTATGTGACGATTTGATTGCAATACGCATCGAACCCTGTCCCTCAACCCTTATGCTGATCATCAGTAGGTTTGGAACGATGGAAGTTGACAGACCCGGTTGCGTTTGCATGAATGTGATATAAATGATCCGACACAGAGCTTAATCAATTCGATTACTATCAAATTAAACTTCTCAGCTTTTAATAGGAAGTACTAACTGGTTTTGAGTACATTGTCAGTATTTTAAAGAACTTCTATTTTACAAATGAATAAAATCTCAGGAATGACAACTCGCACGCATGCAACTGAGTAAATATTTAATTACACCCTTCAGTAAATGATTTGTTGCGAAACCTTTGTGCTTTGGTGCTCTTATGGTAATGTAAAATCATAAAATATTGAAGTGTGTAAATGTGGCTCTTAAAGTAATCGTTTTTGTTTTTTAAAAACAACTTTTTATAGATTTTACTTTTTATAGATTGTACTTTTTATAGATTGTTAATGGGGTAGAAACCGAGCGAAGTGGCTCAGGGCATATTGCGCTGACTTCACATTCGGGATGCTCGGGGTCAATCCGGCCATCCTGACCTGGGTTTTCGTGGTTTCCCTCGGTCATCCAGGCAAATACTGGGATGGTTCTAGTGAAAGTCAACGACCGTGAAACCGACGTCGCTAATACAATTCGTTAACCACGTGAGTTCACGAAAGTTAAGCGAATTCGAGATATCGTGCCTCCCTGATTGGGTGACCGACTAGAAACCCTGGAATCTAACGGCACCGAGGTCAGTTGCTCAATACGGAACATACAAGAGCTACATACAAATTGGGTAGAAACGTTTGACTAGCTGAATATTCGAGTAAAGAAAATAATTTATAGTAAATGTATACTTTCATATCTATGCAACTTGACAAAGTACAAGAAACAATGCGTACCGAAATGCATTTCTGGGAGGCAAATCGAAATGTTTACTGCTTAGCCCTTCGTGTCAATGTGCACCTGTACAATATCGTGTTTGGTTTGTGCGAGAACTCTGGTATGGCAATACTGGTCGTTGTCCGCTTCAGTTGTAATGCAACTCACTCCAATAGAGCTCCGAGGATGCAGTGCTGTGCTACACATTAGGGTACCTACTATTAAAGTATTTCTTTTTGGGATTTCTATTTATTGTATCGGTAAATCGAAAACTCATGCACATAAAATGATAAAGTACCACTTTATATATTTATAAAAAAAGTATACCCCAAAATTATCGTAATTACTCCCATACTTCATGAAGTTTCATTACATTGCACCACGTTTCATGTGCACACGCACGAAAATATTGAGAATATGACTTATAAAGATAATAGTATGGAGATAATTAAGTTCACTTCCAGGTAATTCACCGGCTTAGAATGCTCTGGGCACCCTTTGTCACTGCAGTAACTCTGACCGGGAGGTCTTAGAGTTCCCAGTAGGAGTTTAGACGCTGACAAGATAGCTAGGTAAAATTCAGTCAGGAAGAAAACTCTAGTGGCCGGCTGCTCTGATCGGTAATTTGAAAAACTACTACTAATGTAACTAAGTAGTAGTTTTTCTACGATGATACTTCTCCTTAGTAGTAGTGCTATATAATTTCAGTAGCATACATACCTATTGCAGCTGTCATAAGCAACCGATCTTTATAAATGAGGTCTCTAAAGAAAGGGAATTTCACGGAAACATGACGAATTGCACATTGACTTTACAAATTTGAAGGATTTGTTTTATTTAAAAAAAACATCTAAATTTTTGTCAAATGCAACCTGCAGCATTAGGTAGAATTTTTGAATCTGTATCATTAAATAACTACTAAACAAAGCGTTCAAAACAAAAATAAAGAAACGTTTCCCAGTCTATTACACTTTTGGTGATCCGTCGCTTCTCGATATTACCCCACTTGCTCAGAGACGTGCAGAATCTACAACTGAATGTGAAATTAAACTAATTACTGGATATTCTACGCGATTGAATTACACGGATATACCTCTCTGCTCGGTAATAACGTTAAACAAGAATAATTTGTATTGGCAAGGGTGAATCGTATTGTTATCAATTACAAGACATATAGAACAAGCGATGGAGGATAGGAGGGTCTTCAAGGAAAATGTTACAGGCATAATATGTTAATGTAAAGAAAGGGAATAAGGTGTGTACGTGCGAGAGTTCTCGCACGGGTACGCTAGTATCATTCATATTGAAATTACTGGCATTTGTTACTTCAGTATAAAGTTTTGTATTTCATTAATCTTTCTGGTTCTGCTGTCTAAATTACTTGTTTCTAGACGGCCCAAGTGGTTTTCTGATGTATTTGATGAAACTTTTGTATTGATATGTTTTAGTAGGCAATTTTTGAATTTTAAAGAATAATTTACACAATGTGAGAAATTATTCTTTACAAACAAACTGACGAACCACGATAAAACGGAATTATCAAAGACCAACTGAGAGGTAGGAAGGCAAAGCAAACGCGACGAATGATTACGCGGAAATGATGTGATATTAATGCGACGGACAGTCAAAACTGGGGCAATATTAATAAATATGATATCTGCATAGGACCAGCATTCAAAATATAAAGTAGCAATGTTATTTGAAAGTAACACATATGAATTCAACGATATGGAACAATTATCGTTTCGGATAACTATTATTCGAATACTTTTGTTTGTGCGTGTGACCATTGGTGATTAATAGAGCCCGGAAGTTTGACAAAATACTTGATCATAATTGTTACGATTTTCTGACTTTTATAATTGGGAATCATTTAATTGTACTTTAAAGAGTTTTTTTAGAGTTGTTTTAGTCGATTTTTCGCCTATTTTAACTTTTGATGCCTGTTTTTGGCATTTTGCCTTTGTTCCTTATTTGTGGCTTTCTATGCCTTTTTCGCTATTATTTTCCCTTTTTTCAATTCCTGACCCCAATCTCTATCTCTCAGTTTCTATTGTTCTCTCTTCACTCCTGGCGATTACACAAGTGCGAAGAACGAAATCAACAATTCCATTTTCACCATTTCAAGATTCAAAAGGGAGTCCAAAATATAATTTCGTAGAGACCGGGTCGCAAGTAAAATAAAGCAGTATTCGTCAACCGGATGGTTAAGCGCGGTCAAGATTATAAAGAAACGATAGTTTTCTTCCACGTTAGTGCTAATGTAAATTTAGAGTGTTGGAATAAGAATGTGAATCGTTTAATTATTAATTTCGTACACTAATTACTTTTAAATTGTGATTTTTTGCCCTCTACTATAGCCAGAATAAACGCCTTTTTTGAATGCCTATTGTAGTAAAAATTAATGCCTTTTTGCCCGCCTATTTTAGGCCAAATAAATGCCTGAACTTCGGAGTGATGAAGCAGCTCACTCAAGCCAGGCTTCAGGAGGCTGCGCCGTTGCGCAGTCACTTGTGCGAGCAATGAAGTAGGTAAAAACGCCTGGTATTCGCATGCTTTCTGACCTTGAGGGAACGCTTGATGGTATCAAATACAATCTAAAACAAGAGCAGAACTGCGACCCCAGATGACGCATGTTGTACGGGGAAGTAACGATACGATGGTGGCACGTGGTCGACTCGTCTGCGAGCGGCGGGGATGGGGCGACGTGTTGCGGGGGTAGTGTCCCCTTAGCGTTGGCGCTAATCACGCCCGCTGACAGATGACATCCGCTCGCCAGAGATCGACCGGACACTGGCCGCCCACCCGCACGCCGGCCGCCCCGGGATTGGACGTTTCCGCCGCCCACCCGCCCGCACACCCAACCCCTCGCCATCGCCCTCGCCCGCCCGCTCACCCGGCACTTTGCGCGCTTGCTCACCCACCTCCTGGCACGAAAGCTTACTCGCACGCTCGCTCATCCGCTTTCTCGCCTAAACATTTGCACTGTCGCTCGCCCGCTCACTCGTCCGCTCGCTCGCTCACTCGCCCGCTTGGTCACTCGCTCGCTCTCCTGCTCACTCGCCCGTCCTTCCGCCCGCTCGCTCGCTCGCTCACTCGCCCGCTCGCTCGCCCGCCCGCCCGCCCGCCAGCCCGCCCGCCCGCCCGCCCGCCCGCTCGCCCGCCCGCCCGCCCGCCCTCTTGTTGGTTCACTCACCCGCTTGCTCGTTCACTCGCTGATTCTCTTACTCACCCGCTCACTCGCTCACTCGCCCGCTCGCTCACACGCCCGCCCGCCCGCTCGCTTGCTCGTTCACTCGCCCCCTCGCTCACAAGACCTCTCGTTCACTCGCTCACTCTCTTACTCGCCCGCTCGCTCACTCGTCCGCTTGCTCGCTCACTTGCCCGCCCGCATGCTCGCCACTGAGGATCAAACGAGGAGTTTTTCAGGGAGATAGTCTTAGTTCGTTATAGTTCTCCCTAGCTCTAAACCCTCTCAGAAGAATGTTAAGAGATGCGGAAATGGGATATGAAACAACAAAAAATCCTCATATCCTCATTAATCATTAGTTCTACATGGACGATCTCAAGTTGAACGCCAGAGACAAGAACTAACTTTCCTCATTACTTGAACTTGTAAAGACCTTCAGCGACTATTTGTATGGAGTTTGGCATTGATAAATGCGCTGCAGTACATGAAGAGGGGAAAAATCCTTGATCCTGAGAAACTCATCCTGATGTGTGACACAACTATCCAAGAACTTGGGCAAGAGGATACCTATAAATATTTAGGTGTGCAACAACTTTTGAACACAAGTTAATCAAAGATGAGGCGTTATATTCCAAATAAAGTCTGACAAAGAGTCGCAAAAATTTGTAAAGCTCTTTTAAATGGAAAGAACCTCATATCAGATATTAGCACTTGGACATTGCCTGCGGCTGTCCGTACATTTTGTGTTCTACACTGGACGACAACTGCACTGCAGGAGCTTAATCGAAAAGTTAGGAACACTCTTACCAAGTACCGCAAGCACCATCCCAACAGTTTAGTGGCAAGACTATACTTACCTCAGAATGAAGGAGGTCTTCTGGATTTTGAGTCCTTGTGCGCGAAGCAAATCAACAATCTTCGCAAATACTTCCTTCAGAAAACGACGGTAGAGCATGTAGCAATTTGTGCCACGGACAAGAATTTTACTCCATTGAACCTCTCAGTGAAGCGGACTCTGAGAGTCTGTGTATCACCAAAGAAGATAGGCTGAGTGAATGGGCCCAGAAGTGTTTGCATGGAAGGTTTCCTGCTGTGCTCAAAGGGAACGCTGTAAACATTGCATCGTGAGTCTCCTGGATAACAAAATCTGGCCTCTTTGCTGAGACAGAAGGCTTCGTCATATCTATTCAGGACGAAGTAACCTCCTCTCGCAATTATCAAAGGAATAAGATTGGGGATATGAGTGTAGAGGACCGATGTCGACTTTGCAATCAACTCGGCGAAACCCTCCAACACATAATGAGCGGGTGTTCTGCATTGGCACAAACATAATATCTGAGTCGGCACAATGACGTTGCTGCGGTTGTCCATCAGGCCCTGGCTGCAAAGTCAGAGATGGTAGAGAAAGAGGTCCCATACTACAAGTTCAAGCCGGATTCAATTCTGGAGACGAAACGGTGGAAGTTCATGTGGAATGTTTGCAGGGTCGAAGCCAACAGACCTGACATAATATGGGTCGACAAGTTTTCACAGAAAGGTATTATAGTCGACATAGCTATCCCTTTAGGCCGAAATATAGCTTCTCCATTGCCGAGAAGAAGCGAAAATATCAGGCCTTGGCTATTGAATTGAGCGACATGTGGCGATTACTGTTGAGATACTTCCTGTTGTCATCTCTCCAAAGGGACTGGTTTCTGAAGAACTAACTTCGTCAGCAAGGTTTGTCCGTAAGAAGCGGCCATTTAAACAATGCAAAGGGCTGTTCTGAGTAACGCGCGCATCGTGAGGAAGATTTTATTGATATAACTTCACCTGTCTTCACCGTCGAATCCTGACTGCCCGAGTATGCAAACGAAACAGCCGCCTTGGTTCTCTAAAGGTACCGGTGTCGGCTGTGTGGTACCTCGCTAGGCGAGAGACGTGAATGATATAATAATAATAATAATAATAATAATAATAATAATAATAATAATAATAATGGAGAGACAACCCACTCGATGGACAATATTTAAAACAATGGGAAAGAGGCAAATCAATAAAGATCAATAATTTATGTGGCTTAAAAGGGAAATACTGAAGCCCAAATCGCAAGCAGTTTTAATAGCTGCCCAAGAACAGATGTAGAGATCACGTTATAATAAAGCGTTTCCCATAATTTTCTAAGATGCCGCATCTGCCAGGAACAGTTAGAATCCATTTACAATATTGTCTCAGCTTGCCCAATTCTAGCAAAGATTGAATACGATAAAAAAACGATAGGGTCTGTAGTTACCTCCTCTGGCACTTCTGTACCGCCCTTGAAGTTCCAAACACATGCTCCAAGTGGTTCGAACACTCACTAAAACCGATGACGTCTGTTAGACTGTGTACAATACTGCACGACCAAAATAATTCAAACTCATCGCACGATAGTGGCAAATAAAGTGAGCATTGTTTTCCGAGATTTAGAAAAAAACGTGTCTATTTATGGATGTGTCTCTGCCTTGCGATCAAAACCTCGTAACCAAGGACGCAGAGAAAAGTCTTAAATACCAGAGCATTGAAATCGAGATCAACCAAGTGTGGGGCGTAAACGCACAGGTCATCCCGATACATAATCGGAGCTTTGCGATTTTTTACGCAAAATTTGTGTAATAACTGGGTTAAACTCCCAGGTCCTTTAAAAGATTGGGAACTGCAAGATATTGTTTTATTTGGAACAGCCCACGTTTTGCGCAAAGTATTGTAGAGGCACCAAAAGTCCTTAGATCTCCTCGTTAGGAAGCTGGTTGCAAACTGGAGTAGAGTTTATATTCAACCTACTCATAACATCTTAAGTCGGGAAGAAGAGGAATAATAATAATAATAATAATAATAATAATAATAATAATAATAATAATGATAATAATAACGAACAGCTGGACATTTCCTCGTGGGTTACAGACAATAACTGCAAAATAGACATGTGGTCAAGAAAGGAACTCCATGGACGCCATGCAAATGATTTCAAACAACCTCGAGTAGACTCAAAAGCCTCAAATACTTGGATAAAACACGGTGATTTATTTGGAACAGAAGGGTTCATGATCGCCATACAGGATCAAGTGATCAACACCAAAAGTTACAGAAAACATATCCTCAAAGAAACAATAGATGACAAATGTAGAAATTGCTATACAACAGTCGAGAGCATACAGCACATTACATCAGGATGCAAATTAATCACCCATACAGATTACACCACTAGAAACAATCAAGTTGCAAATATTATTCACCAGAAACTGGCGGCGAAATCCAACATACAAGAAATAACCTGCTTACATTACAAATATGTTCCCGAAACTGTTCTTGAGAATTCAAACTATAAGTTGCACTATGACAGAGAAATTATTACAGATAAAAAACTATTCATCATAACAGACCAGATATAAATTTTGTAAACAAACGACGAAAAAATTGACTACGTAATTGACATAACTGTTCTGCAAACAGCTAATCTTCAAACAGCACATGCAGAAAAAATAACAAAGTATACAGAACTAGCAGCTGAAGTCAAGGCACTATGGCATCTCCAAAAAGTTCATATTGTTCCTCGGATCATTTGCTGCATAGGGGTTACACAAAATAACATTCATAAAAACCTGGAACATATTTAAATGCCAAAATAAACGAACAAAATTATGCAAAAATCTATCATCTTAAACACATGCAGGATTGTGCGAAAATTCTTAAATTGCGGCAAAACATGAATTAACCTGTGTGTTGGTTATTAACCCGGCACAAAGTCAAATAAAAATCCGGTGAATACCGAGAAAAAGCAATGTATAACAATAATAATAATAATAATAATAATAATAATAATAATTGTGTCTAATCACTTCTCAATTATATTTCTACAAAAAGACACCTTCAAATAAAAGTTTAATGATTGGAACGCGAGAAGAACGTAGCGGTGATCGGAGTTTCCCTATGGTAGCAGTCCCGGAGGATCGAGTCCAGACGGTAGCAGGATTTTTGACACTACCTACACAGCTAGGTCGAATTTAGTCGCTATCTTGAGGAGAATTCTTGGGATCGGCTACTCTGATCGGTAGTGTTCCTTGGTTTCTCTGATCAACACCAAGCGAATACCAGAGCAGTACCCTAACAAACGGGCCACGGACCGCGCGCGATATTTCCCACTGTCGATGAGGATGTCCTATTCTCCCCCTTACACACACACACACTAGCATGCACTACCACATATGCCGGGAGATCTGTCGGGTGCTTAGAGTTTGTCCGGGCTGGGACGGTGCTCCAATAGTGGGAGATACCTGGTTGAGGGACAGCCCGCTTGCTGACAGTAGGTCGGTTCAGGATCTCGCCATCCAGCGGGGGAAGATCACCGCCACCTCCCGCGGAAGAAAACACTACACTTACGGGACTAATGACCTCAGTAGTTGGCGCGCCCGGAATCGCTAACACCCAATCAACCAACCCTGGAGTGAATCTCCAAGCGTTTCTTATTAGAGGCGTGAAAGACCCAACCCTACCAACCGAAATGTTACCAGCACCAAAATACAGTCTCGGGGATATACGCACTGCTCTGCAATTTCATAATCGTAAATAATGAGATTCTTAACTGAGATATTCTTATAACAATGTTTAATTAGAAGAGGAAATATTATTTTATGGGTGGCATTTTTCATATATATATATATATATATATATATATATATATATATATATATATCTGTGAGTGTGTGAGTGCGTAAATAAATTGGTTGATATTTGAATTGTGGTTGCAATTTCTTTTTTCTTTATTTTAAAGAATTTTAATATATATGATTTGTTCTGTCATTTCGAGGTTCTTCCAAGGAAAAGGTTTATATAGAAATATAGTGCATCTTCATATGCAGTGTTCATCTTGTAACATCCTCTGATTCTGTGATCCTGAAATGTCTTGTGAATAAGCTCACCGTTTGTGATATCATGATGCATTCATTCAAATCACGCAATTTTCAGAATTGCACACTTCTCAACACTTCACTACTATCAATTTCATTTTATAAGGTAACAAATATTGGCCGTTACTTGTTTGACCTAATTAACAATGGCTCCGTTGCTCGGTAGGGAACAGAATATACTCAATTCAAAGGATGTTGAAAATATATAAATTTCTTACTTAATCCCATTCAGGTTTCAACCTAAAGTAATTTTGTGGCGAGTTGCATAAATAACAGTTACTTGAATTCACATTTTAGTCAAAGGAAATGACAGCGCATGGACCAAAATTCGCCAATTTTACTGTATCATTAGGAAATTATTTGTAACTTGGTACATAAACCTCTAATACAGATTTGTGTATTTTCTTTCAAAAAGCCGTTGAATGATGAAATAGTATTTGTACATCCTTTCACACAATTTTGTTCTTGAAAATCCATGTTCTGCTCTGTGATTTATAGCTATTGTACAATTAATTATTCACGTACTCCCTGTCTAGTATTTCATAATGTGTGTGTAAATGGGCAGAGACAGCTGTATTTCCGCAGGAGAAATTGCAATCTCGCAATGGTACGTGCATGAAGTCATTAAATTATACTTCATACGACGGGAACTTTAATTAGACCGTATAATTTTCTAAATGTAGTTCTTGTCTCATTTTGTATATAGCAATGAATATTTGTAACCGATGTGGTTAATATCTTGCGGTAAGGGAACTGATAGGAAAAGGGAAACGAGCATAAAGAAAATAACGTCTGCGTTCGTTCAAATGGTTATCGTACGTAACATTGTTCACGCTCGTTCTGCTTCAGTCATTATTCTTGTAGCATTTCCTGTAAACCGTAAGTCGAAGATTAATCTCTTAGTACATCATGCTTTCCTGATCATTAAAAGAATATCTTATGCATCTAGAAACGAATCATTTCTCATCGTAGATTATATATTCATTAAAGACTCGAATTTGAAACGCGAAACCTTCCGCCCTGCCCCGCCTGACGCGTATGAGTGAGTACATTTGTACACGCGTGGCTCGTTGTGAAACGAACCTGGCAACGGTGTCCCGTCAGGGGTGCCTCACCCTTTTCGCTGTGCGGAGCGATAAGAAAATGGAGTCGGCAGGGGTCGTTCGGTGATGGATGCTCTGACGGGAGCGCCCCGCCCGCCCGTCCGCCCCCCCCGGCCCCTCGCCAGTCCGCCCGCCACCCTTGCCTCCGGTCGCCCCCGCGCCGCGTCCGCGCCGACCCGCGCCGTCCCCACATCTCCTCGCCCATATCTTCTCCCCCACATCGCCTCACATCTCCTTCCCACATCTCCTCGCCCACGTCTCCTCGCCCACGTCTCCTCGCCCACGTCTCCTCGCCCACGTCTCCTCGCCCACGTCTCCTCGCCCACGTCTCCTCGCCCACGTCTCCTCGCCCACGTCTCCTCGCCCACGTCTCCTCGCCCACGTCTCCTCGCCCACGTCTCCTCGCCCACGTCTCCTCGCCCACGTCTCCTCGCCCACGTCTCCTCGCCCACGTCTCCTCGCCCACGTCTCCTCGCCCACGTCTCCTCGCCCACGTCTCCTCGCCCACGTCCCCTCGCCCACGTCTGCTCGCCCACGTCTGCCTCGCCCACGTCTGCTCGCTGCCCACGTCTACCGCCCACGTCTGCTCGCCCACGTCTGCTCGCCCACGTCTGCTCGCTCCACGTCTGCTCGCGCTGCCCACGTCTGCTCGCCCACGTCTGCGCTCGCCCACGTCTGCTCGCCCACGTCTCCTCGCCCACGTCTCCTCGCCCACGTCTCCTCGCCCACGCCCCTCGCCCACGTCTCTCGCCCACGTCTCCTCGCCCACGTCTGCTCGCCCACGTTCCAGCCGCGCCCACGTCTGCTCGCCCACGTCTGCTCGCCCACGTCTGCTCGCTCCACGTCTGCTCGCCCACGTCTGCTCGCCCACGCCTGCCTGCCTAATGTCTGTTTCGCTCCACGTCTGCTCGCCCACGTCTGCTCGCCCACGTCTGTCGCCCACGTTCGCTCGCCCACGTCTGCTCGCCCACGTTCGCTCGCCCACCTCTCCTCGCCCACGTCTCCTCGCCCACGTCTCCTCGCCCACGTCCCCTCGCCCACGTCTCCTCGCCCACGTCTCCTCGCCCACGTCTCCTCGCCCACGTCTCCTCGCCCACGTCTCCTCGCCCACGTCTCCTCGCCCACGTCTCCTCTCCTCGCCCACGTCTCCTCTCCTCGCCCACGTCTCCTCTCCTCGCCCACATCTCCTCTCCTCGCCCACGTCTCCTCTCCTCACCCACGTCTCCTCGCCCACGTCTCCTCGCCCACGTCTCCTCGCCCACGTCCCCTCGCCCGCGTCGGGCGGCGGTGCCTCCGGGAAGTACCTCGGTCATCCCACGTACCTGTTTTCTCTGAAAGCGGTAAATCCTAGCATTTGATGGATTGAAGAGGTTTTTCAGAAACAAGATGTCTCCACCCCGTCCGCGCCATCTCTCCGGGTGCTGCGAGCACCCGTAAGAATCCTTAAGAATACGTAAGAATCCTTAGTTCTATTGAAAATACTTGCTTCAAAGATGAAAAGTTTATTAACAAAGGGGTGGGAGAACTCATAAATAGCTGGCGCCTTAAACAATTCCAGGTAATGGCACTGTCGCCATCTTTTGATCAGCGACGGCTACCCTTTGAGCTACCGCAACCTCATCATCGATGCAGTGAGGCCCATGCACCTACGGAGTCTATGTAATGCGATAAATTGTTCGCGGAAAATTTACATGACTCCTTGAGAGTTTCGACAAATAACCTGGGTACACTTCCCAAAATTTGTCAAGCGCTTTAGTGTACCTCGCACCGTTGTTACTGAAATAACCAGCTCTGAAGTTACGGATTTTCATTACTGAATGCTAAGCAGTCCCTGAGCTTCAGGCAATTTGCAACACAGCTGTGTCGTCTGTCTAGCCTTTTGTCATACTACAAATTTTGCAGTTGGTATCTCCAACCTCAATCTGCGGAAACCACTCGTCTTTTAAAACAAGTCGCGTCAATATTATACTGTTTGATTTCTCATTCTTTAGGAGTATGATGTAGCTAGGTGAGTTTTTGGTGGTTGTCTTCCATGTCATGGTAGGACTTTTAATGAGCATCAAGGATATAGAATCGACTCCATATTATAATATTTTCAGACACTGTAAACTAGGAGATTTTTTTTGTAACAAGAAATGACTAATTTTAAAATTACCACCATTATATTAACTAATAAACGGCTGTGTGTCCCGAAGAACCATCGATCTATGAATTGAGTTTTTGTTGCTTTTTACGTTCACCTTCGAGGGAAATATCATTTCCCTGTTCTTAGGAACTAATTCCGTGGCACGGTTGAAATATATTGAGGTGTACTTTTTTTGGTAATGTATCATTTTTTAAATTATTAACAGCCATTAAGACTCATTGTGGACAAGAGCCTCCTGCTAGGCAGGGTTGCTTACATTGAAAAAAGCCATCGAGTAGCCACTTTGAGAACAATATTTTTTAACATACGAGTATTATATTGTAATGTAATTATTTATGGCTGGTTTTAAACATTAATGTAAATCCATCCATACGGTTTATGCAGTGCGTGACCAAATCATTTAGAAGCTAACTTTTTGCATCAAGCACAAAAACGTTGGCAAATCGAATTTCTTAATGCCCTTGCGATAACTCGCACGATTTCTCTCATTCCCTCGCGCCCTTACCCCCTTCTGTTGCCCTCCTTCCCCGGCCTTCCCCCGAGAGCGTCCTGTCTCGGTCGCCTGCAGGCCTTCGGCGTCCGCCAGGGGCACCCTCCGGGAGCCACCGCCGTGTGTAATTGCTCCAGGGTTCCGCTTAAGCCACCCGATATTCAAGAGCGTGCAGCGGAAGGGGCGGGGCGGGGCGGGGCGGGCGCGTGGAGGAAAGGGACGGGATAAGGAGAGGAGGGGGCGTGGTGAGAGCGGGGCTCAGCCACGGAGGAGCGCGCCCAGTGGAAGAGGGTGAAACAATGACGGAGCACAACAAAGTGTGGTTAATACTTTGCCCCCTTTCGTCCCGCCATGTTATGCAAATTTACTTTGCTATTAGTTTACATATTGACTAATGCTACATGAACGCAAATTTATACTAATGCTTTGTGCTAATAAGTCAGCATGAATTGTAAATATGGGACGGGAGAACGACCCTGCAAGTGGAGGAGGAGGCCTTCCGCTGACAGCCGCCAGTGCGCGTGTGTGAGAGGTTCACAGCGTTTTCGACATGAGCTTCCCTCACCCGCCTCCGCCCCCTTTAGTGTTTCTGAGAGTCGGTACAGGCAGAATTAGCTCGCATGCAGCATTGATAATGTTTCTGCAGCAAAGGTATTGCTGGGAGGTCCTAGGGTTTGAGTCCTGACCGAGGGGGAGACTTATAGCGACCGTCAGCGTCTGATCGTTAGTTTGCGGTGGTTTCTAAGATCAGTGCGTATGTCAGAGCAGAACCTTATCAAACGAGCCACTGACCGCGCGCGATCTTTCCCAGCGGGGAACACCGTCACTCGGGGAATATACAATACAGTGCACTACATTTACAGGACTAATTTCCACAACAGATATTGCGCCTAAAATTACCAATCAATGAAAACCTGAGTTGATGGAAAATATCGGGAACAAAAGGGTTTCGGAGACAATGATTTAATTTAATCTCAAGAGCCGATGTGATAAGGCGTGATGTGATATGATGCGATGCGCGATGTGATAAGTAGAGATGCTAGAGTTTAACAATTAATAAAAATGCAAAATGTTACCAAACGTTGAAAAAATTAGTAATTGTATGTTTGAAGCTCGATGCAGTATATTTCTGAAGATTTTCAATCTGGATATAATACGAAATCGATAGCAAAATTCGAAATCACGTACAAGGTGCAAAATGATCAGGAATCTGCGAAATAATTGCTAAATTGCATTTTACGGTTTCTTTCGTGTTCTATCTCTATCCAGGGATGCCACATCAACAACAACACATGATGTTTGAAAACATTTAATTTGAGTGTAGCCGTTTTTATTAATTGATAAGTAAGATTTAACTGATAGAGCAAAGTGAAATATAATAAGAAAGAATAAAAAACGAATCCTGAAAGCCTGAGCACTCACGCTGTACCGTCGTAAACTAGCTCTCTCGTTCCTTTATGAGAGATGGTCCTGCCTGATGACCATGACAACAGATTACCATGGTGCCATATCGACATGTGAAGGTTGTTTTTAGAGAATCATAATTTGTTTTCCGTAAACGACACGCGGATGATATATGCTCTGTAAAAATCCTAAGCTATTCTTGTACATTATTTACAAATTAAATGTACACATTTGAAAATCCTGTCGTCTTTACTCATCACAACGCTACAACGCTCATCTCATGGGGTGTCAGCTTCCTCAGTTCCCTGTAGAAAGAAGATCAAGGGAAGAAGGGAAAGGCCTATGGCGCACCCGTTAACTTCTTACATACTTTACGCTTTTTTATTTGTGGAAGTTCGCAAATGGCGAAGTATTAAATTTCTTTTCTTTGTTTCCTGATACTTTATAGGAAAATCTAAAAAGATCAAATTATTTTTTTACTTACAGACCTTCTTTAATAATTTTCCCCAATTGCTACGAGTGTTAAATCTTAATTTTGATAAAATGCTATAGTTTTGTATTCAAGATGCTATTTTTTTAAAATTAAAATTCTATCTTCACAAGCGATGAGTACACTGGTAAGCAAGGGAAGATAAACGGATGATTGGTAGTGTGAGTTCTTAAAGTGGGAGAAGCAATGGTATTCGGAAGAGTGCATAACTGTTAAATATAAAACGAGAGGAGAGGTCAAAATCGTATATATGATACTTGAGATAGACATTGTTGTATGGGATTACTATGAATACTTGGAAATTGCAATAAAGATTACGTTTAATATTATTATTAACGTATTAATATTAATGTAAGCCTCTGGGATGGCTCAGGTAGTAGCTTCCCGTGCTGTGGTCCCGGGCTCGATTCCCGGTCGAGGCAAAAATAGAGTTGTAGCTTTCTTTTAAAATCGTCCCAGTTTTGTATCTGTGTGACGAAGAAAAGCTCAGGCAGGCTGATTTTTACTAGTTACGGAGAAAAGAATACGTCATGTCGCTCTCACCCCCAAGCATGATAATTTAACTAGACCGAGACATGGGGAACACCGGTAGCTGGCTGGTGAAGTCGGACTACTGACCCAATAATGCTAAATACATACATACATATTATTATTACGTATTATTATTATTATTATTATTATTATTATTATTATTATTATTATTATTATTATTATTATTATTATTGAGACGTTTATAAATGGAAGAAATATCTATTTATTTTATAGAGTATAACATACTCATCATTTGTGGAAAATAGTTAAACCAACACAAATTTACAATTTAATTAAATAGAGTATATCAAAGGTAATTCCAAAACTATTATGAAATTTGAAATATATTGGGCACGACCTATCAAGTTTTGCAATGTCAGGACTTTAAGATGGAAGAGCCAATATTTGGCTCTTCCATCTTAAAAACTATATTAAAGTTTTTAAAACTATATTTTAAAGAAAGCAATAAAGTACCTTTCATCTACTTTCCAAAAGGCGTAACATTTATGAAAAACTGTTGTGTTCAAATTGATTGTTGTTTAACGTACGAAGGTTTCGATGATGTTTTCACCCGAACTTTAGACCTGACTGACGCGCAGTGAGTCCAAAAGGGCAATACCAAGTTCATTATCGAACGCATTATCGTTCAACATTCCGATGAGTAGTGAAGGATCGGAATAAAACTATGAATTTGAGTTAAAAATACAAGTTTGATAATAAAGCAATTTTTGTGTTAATTTCTGAATTTTCTCGAAGAAGAAGCTAAACATGACCATTATTTTTATCCCTCATAATGAACTTGTTTAACTGCACTCTTTGTAATATTGCTTGTTTAATCATTTAACCTCGACAACTTCATTTGTTAAATCATTATTATTGAATAAGCATAATTCAATAATTTAGTGTTAGCATTTTAATTTTAAAAATTGATCTCGCGACGGAATAATCGCTTCGCTTGGTGTATTAAAAGTTGCACAATCACTGATTGCAATCAATGAATCATTCATTTTTTGAAATAACTGAATTACATGATCACTTCCACAACGTTGAAGGTAACCGAAATGTGTATGCACTTGGGAATTCAGAAAGCAATTTGCGGATAATTCCCGAAAGGGCGTGAGAAAGCGAAACTCTGTTGCCACCCATTGGACTTGTTCGCCAAGGGAATAGATGTTCTAAAGCTCTATTCATAAATCATACGAAAATATTTATATTTTCTTTTTTCCTTCTGTTCGACGAGTTTGTGACTACTTTAATTCGATATTAATGAGATGTTATATTTTTGATTTGATGTTACGTAAAAATCGATTTTTTTTATTTTATACCTACCTAGAATTTTTTTCTCTGCTACATTCAATGTTATAATAATTTCATAGCATTTGAACTCAAAATAATGAACTTGTACGCTACGAGTAATTTTACAGTGATTGTAAATGCAAAAATCAGTTCTCCGTGTAAACTGTTCTACGTTTTGACGGCGTTCCATTTACTTCGGTTTATTATCTGCCTATTCAAATGAAAATGACTTTGAATATAAATTTTTGTTAGCAAACAATTGAAAAGGAATCATTGTCATGCATGAAAACTTCTTGCTCGTGACAGTTCTGTTCACTAATGTTCATTTATATTTACAGGGCTAGGAACTACAGTTAGAAATCCTAATTTTTGTATATTTTTAAATAGGAAAAAAGTTTTTGTGTAAATCTTATAACTATTTTAAAATCACAAATTATGAATATTTATTAACACAATGTGCCTCATGTTGGGCACGCCAATCTGAATCGATTTTAAAATCTACAATATTTAATATAATCTGCCATCTTTGGGCATAGTCAAATTGAAACGAAATTACGTTATTATATTTGAAAATATTTATTTATACAATTTGCTCGACTTCCTACAAACCAATCTGAAATGCGTTTCTGATTGCAATTCTCAACTTGTAATTGCTTGAAAATATTTCTTTGTAATTTATTAATGCCCGACTACTCCTTCTTTATAATTAAATATTTCTTACGTGGGCCGACATCCCATCCAGTATGTTGAAAATTTATTATGTTAGGAACACAAGATGGTTGATCTGTAGTGTTTACCTATTAATAAAAATCAGCCTTCATGTTTCGTTAACACAATGACATTATTTATTGCTGCTATTTTCCCGTTTTACCTAGAATATTTTGCTTTATAGATTATTTGGTATGACATCAAATTGAATATGTATTTTGTTAATTAAAGGTCTTTACTTTAATATCAGAAGTCTAATGATTTATTTGCAAATAATGATTTGGTAATGTTGCGAGATGTCTTTCGTCGAGCTTACAGTTTGTGAAGATGATGTTCTCGTAACCCGCGCTGCCAAAGTGAAGAATCTTCCCCCAAGAATCCCGTCGACCATTAGTAATCTTATGGTCTTCTTTATGGACGTTGAAATTATGTTAAAGTTAATGTCCTAAATCAATTATTAATCTAATTATTCATATAAAACAATTACTCATGAATGCCTCAGATGGATATCCCTACTCGAGGCTGCTTCCGATCACGATAATTAAACGTTCCATTTGCTGAACTACCAATATGACCAACTAGCTTTACATGTGTTCGAGAAGGCGGCTAAATATCTTCTGCCAAAATTAAGGCTCCGATGAAACATGGCACCATCGTTTTTGTTTGTTTTCCATATGTTTGTAAGTAAGTTTGCTATTTGCTGTTAACTCGTTTCTCGATAGTAATTTATCTTGACACCTACGCTTTCACCAAAATCTATCACTATTGACTGTCCCTCTTCTTTATATTTTGTCAGGTGACGCTACTAAATTAAAATATATATCCTATAAAACTTCGTGTTCTAAATCACAGTTGTTTTGTTTTGTCCTAGGAATCTACAAGGTCCCATATTTATTGTTTCTTCCCATCTCGATCACTTTTAAGTTCCAATTTTCACATTACAGTATTTGCATCTAATACCTCAATGCCCAACATGGCCACCAAATGCCCTCTTTGTAAATGCAACAAAAAAAAAACAACCAAAAAAACAACAACAGCAAAACTATCTGATACTTTCGCTCCCGGATACCAGTATTTCGAAATGAGCCACTATTTCATATTATTCTACTCAATAATTCCCTTGACATATCTGGGTATGTCTCAATCTCTATTTTCCTCAATTTTTTCATACACTTTTTGTTGCTTTATATACATGATGTAGTTCAGGAACAGACCCTCCAATTCCTCTTATGGTATAACATCACGCATTGTCTTGTGAATTAAAACATTGTGTAATTGAATTATTATGCTCCTTGCGCACACACAAATTCTGATGCGTAGTGTTCAAATTATATCGTGAGTAATAAACATACAGAAGTCTAGAGTGAATTGTGAGTGCAAACAAAACGTTATGTATTCACCTGTTATAATGCTTCTTATACTGTTCTTCAATTAATTTTAATGCGGTAGTTGAGAACAGTAGGTGCTGATTGTGACATTTCGAGCTCAGTTCTTATGCTAATTTGAGGGACGCAGCTCTTTAAATCGAGATCTCTCAGTGGGCGATCGTCCCGTTTGGTCTCAGCCTATTGCGTCACTAACTCTGCTGCTCTAACGGGCGCTAGATCTCATTCAGCTGATTAAGGATTTTGAAATTGCTTGTAGGTCTTCCAAATAGTCGGTTTATATATTTTCAGAGGGCATTACACTAATATCTAAGTGCGTACGTCTCAGTAATTAATGGCATCTAATTCCTCCCCAGGAATGGTTCCTAGAGAGCCAGGTTCTTCAAGGCGGCAGCACTGAATATCCTCATACCAGCAAAATAACCACAAAAGAGAAAGCCAGAGATGTTCTTCTTTCAATGCTTCAGCAGCAGCCACTGACCTTTTTATTTTTCAAATGTACTCTTTGACATTTGGCGTATTTACATGAATATCGTTGGAAGATTGTGATTTGAGTTTAAGTAACAATATATCGTCCGTAAATAAAATTTTATTGTACAAATAGTTCTATAACACCAATAACTGTTTTTTGCGTTATTGAATGCCTAGAAGTGTTTTTATTCCCTAAAACATATGATCCTAAAGTTTAAATAAAAATCTTTAAACTTTGGAATCATTGGACAATACACTTTGTAACGCCTAATGTTTCAATGGGAAAACGCAGAAATATTCTTTCATAGGGGAAATTAATTAATATTTTTAAAAAGCGCGAGAGCACAATAATTATTGAACAAAGACTCCATTTGAATGTTACATCGTCCAGTCACCCCTAAACATGTTTTCCCGTTTTTATTTTGCTCCCAGTATATTAGGAGTATACTGCGTGAAATGTATTCTCGCAATAAATGAATTAACAGGATATTTATAATGTGAACACATGAATAAGGTTTACATGACAGCTCTTGCGCATGTGGAGGGAGGTTTTTTGTGCACACAACTGAAACTTTTCACTCGAAACGCAAAGTAGTTCTTGATTTACCCTTAAAATTCCCCTCCATCTCGATAGCATGAGAATAATGGCGGCCGTGTTCGCACTCGCATGTTCGGAGTTCTGACAACTTGATCGCGCGTTGTAAATTAAAATAGTAAACATAATTACACGGCATAGGGAGACCGGTTGGGACAGTGTATCGTAAGCAAATTTTCCGATGACTCATTCTCTTGAAGTTACCAGGGACTTTTTTGGCCGTTAGCGTGGCAAACGAGTAAAATAGCTGTTGTTGCGTGAAACACAAGTGATGGATTACTGCTTCTACTTTTCCAAACGAATAAGATAAGATTGCTAATAGGTAGCCACACACACCATATCTGCAATTTTCGTTTGACTCTATTAATCCCTGTAAAACAATCGAAAATATCGTAGTTGTGTACTTCTGCTTATGATTAAGAAGTTATGCGATGACCAGGCAGAATGTCGTTTTTAGTGAATTATTTTCTATTAATGTATAATCTTATCTGACAACAACCCAATAAATTGTCGCTTGCAGTATGTTTTTGATAAGATGTCCCTATTTCTTGAGAAATTATAGAGTATACATTTTTGGCCTTTGTACTTCAATTATATACGATACAATACGAATACAATAAAAACATTTGTAGGATTTATTAAAAGGAAAATAGTATTTCAAAACATAAATTTATATTTTTCTTTTGAAGGAAATTAATACTATCAGATCTGGTAATGCTCAGAAGATTGTCTAGTGTAGATCTAACTTCTAGATTTAAATATTTTAAAATTAAATATCAATATTCGCATATTGTGTCTGACTTTTTTGTCACCAAGACATTTCATCTTTTCAGTGAAATTTTTAATATATATCAGTTCGCAGCTACATCAGTTCGAAGAATTCCTCGCATTCATATAGCATGCTTTCCATTTTATCCAATACCTTTAGGCTATCTTTTGTCATTTATGTTATATTACGAAATGCATTTTTGTCATTAAAATAATAACAGTAATTTTATTCCCAAGAAATCGGTTAATTTTATTCAATGCTAACTTCTGCATTACTGAGAGGTAATAATTACTAGTATGGGTGTCTAGGGCCTAAGTTCTCAATCAAGAAAAATATTTTCTGGAAAAATGAAAGAAATGTTTCTTTTTTAAATTAAAAAAAACACTTATTCTCAGTTCCCAATAATTGGTTATCCTCCCATAAAAAGTCAACAATATGTATTCCTCCACTTTATCATTCGCACTACTTCAATCTATGTTTAATGGGAGGTGGCCGTAGCCACCCCCCTTCGCATATTTTCGTCTGAAAATGCTCGCTCCTAACAACTGAAAAGCCGTATGGCTGAGCGTTGTATAATCAGCTCACTCTGTTAAATAAATAAAAACAAAAATCGGTTATCATATATTTGATATGTAACTATAGACGAAGATAAAGACTGTGAGGTCATATCTACACTCTCTCCCGACCTGCCCCCGTGCAACCCAATCTCTTGGTGTGGAAAGGGAGAGAGAAACCCGGAGGTCTCAAAAAGGAAGCGAACCGGGCGTCTGCGGTAACCGAGCTTTCGTGGTCGTAGGTGACACCGAGAAATCACCACACCCCTCACCACGCGTGTCTCAATGCTGCCGCACCCTGCCCATTCGCAGCTCATGTTGCGCTGTGGGTTCTTGCGCCTCGGGGCCACACCTGATGTGCACTCGCTGCGTTCGAGTTCGTCAACATCACTTTCGCTAGAGCACAGCACGTCATAGTGCCATCTTCACTTTCTTGCAAAAGAGATACGTAGTACAGACAAAGTAATGTAACGCTTTAGCGAAAAGCGACGGTTTTTCGACAGAAAAAGTCGTTTCTATATGGAAGTGGAAAAATATTGTATGTCCCTTATATCAAAAAGGGCCCCGATATCTAAATTTATTTAGCGTAAAGAATATTTATTTTAAAAAAATATAATTGTTCGTGTTCTGAACGAATGAGAATAAAGAAGTTGAGACTAAAGCTTCGAAAGAAATGTGACAAAATACGATGTTACGTCGCAGGACAGGCAAAAAGATAAGAATTTTGTTTTAAAGTGCGCGTTTTGGAAAAGGTTAAAGAAAGGACAAAAGAGGAACGGAGAAAAGGGGAAGCACAAAAAGATAAACAATGATGAAAATATAATGATTCGTGGGAGGAAAGAAAATGAGAGCTGGTTTCAATATCGGACGCCTCTAGCAGTAACTCAGAATGTTTAGAATTTTGGTGGAAAGGTGATTCAGTTTTAGTATCTTGTGAAATACGTTGTAATAGTATTCTTAAGTGCAAGAAAATGTATTTATTTAATTTCTTCTAAAGTTAAGTGTGTTTGGTAAACTGATAGACCAGTATTTTTCAACGCCAAGATTCGGATGCTAACCTTGCCAAAGGAAAGTAAAATGCTACATAATTTTTGTTTAAATGCCTTGTATTATCTTTACTTTTAAGTATAGTATCAATATATTTCAGAATTTATTAAAAAGTCGCTAAATTCTAAACACGCCTGGCCCGAAAAATGTGGGAGTAAAATTCATGTGTTTTGTGGTAAATAATTAAAAGGGAAATTGTTTATTTAGCCACTTTTGTGTTTGATTTTTGATTTAAATGTTGTCGTAATTCGTATATATTTGGGTGGTTTGATATCAGATTTGAAATATTCATAGAAGAAAGTAGTTTCAATTAAAAATATACAAAATGCTTTTCTTATTATAAAAACTGCCTTATTATTGAACTAAGAAAATAGTATTTTAATACATTAATACTTTAACACTCGAACCTTATTTTTGCTTTCAAACATGCTATTGGTGTGTCTAAAATGCAGAAAACCATGTTGCGGCATTCTTTAAACTCAGCAGTAGTTTTTAAGCTTGACTATTCCACTGGTGAAATTAAAGCCAATAGTGTTTAACTATACATACAAAATGCCCTAATCAGGACGGTGTATCACGAAACGTTTATCGTTTATTCTACCCGATTTTTCTTATCGCTTCTCCTTACTATACAATTATAAACAGCGACTCTTTTATCGTAGGAGGAGGCGATACATCGATTGCTATGTGGATGTCCAATAAACCGCGTATGTAGTAGAACATTACCTCTTTGATATTAACATAGCTTTAAGTTATTTTCCATATTTGGCGCAATTTTGAACTCTGTTGGACATAATTTCATTGGTGGAATAGTCCAATTAAATACCATTCGTGGTTTGGAAGTTCTCAGTTTGGAAGTCTTCCTCGCTTCGTGAGTCGGGAATTTATCGACAATTTCCAAAGCATTCCTGGTATTACCTATGATAAAGTTGTACTGGTATGATATTGTTCTAAAGATATAAACATATTAACGTTTGAGTGTTAGTTTGCTACCTTACTTTTAAAAAGGGACAGTCTCTTTAGATTACTTCCATTTATTTCCATGTAGATTACTTTCCTATCTAGACCATTGCAAACGCGGACAAACCTGTAAAATTTGAAAGCATTTGAATTAGGTGCAAAAATTTGCCCCAAATATGACTGCCAGCGCAAGTTTCGATTTGCAATGGGGAAGGTCATTAACTTGGGATTGTGGGACCTTCTAATTTACAAAGACTTGTATTAAAATATTCAAGAATGCAGTTCCTTAAGTCATTTCGTAATGTTCAAATTCCAATATCTATCTCCTTTGTCGTATCGAGTACTGGTTTTGTTTGATTATGTTAACGTATTTATTCTCAAAATAATTGTTGCTGCATGCATTTGTCAAGCATTTTCAGTGCTCTAATGGTATTAATAAGTTTCCTTTCGCAGTCACTTTCACAGTTATTATATTTTCTTTCCCTAACCCACAAAAAAAGAACCACCAATTCATTTTATTAAGATGTTCTGTTTTTTATTATGCTGTGCATGAAGACACGTGGACAATTCAAATATAGAAGAGATCGGAAGCAATCAAACGAAGAAGTCAAAAATGAAACAGCGTTGTGCCAGGAAAATGTTTCTGCAATATACTTGAACGGGACAAAGAGACCCAGTGACACATAAGCTGTAAACAATTCGGATTTAACGAACGTAGAACACAATATTATTCATACGAAAGAAAATAATGTTGTAATAATAATAATAATAATAATAATAATAATAATAATAATAATAATAATAATAATAATAATAATAATAGTTGCATGGTTCCCAACGTTCTCCGCTCACGCCTCCCCGAGACGGCGCTGGTCGACTGACACTCGCGAAGATGAATAATGGAGCAGGCGCCCAGCGAGAGATGTGTGTGTGTGTGTGTCGCCGTCTTATCACCTTGGCGCGGTGAACAATACACTCACCTAGAGCTCAATCGCCCGCAGACGATCGGAGCGCCGCCTGCCTCCGCCCCACGCAGTGGAAGGGTGGGGGAAAGCATACATTCTCCGTCATTTGCCCTTCACACGAAGCGGCGCTTGTCAAACTTACGAACCGGCTCAGGAGGCTCTGGGCGCAAGTGACGTCACTGCAGTGCCTCTGACGGAGGTCCTACACACTCCCAATACGGCCGAATTTTCGACACTATTCAGCCGCTGTCTAGAGAAGAATTCTAGCGGCCGACTGCTCTGATAGGGATTTTTACGTGATTTCTCTAAGCAACAGAACAGAAGCACCCTAACAAACGGGTCATGCACCACACGCGAGCATTCCTTTCTCGTCCGTTACAGTTACGTACCCACACAATTACACGTACTACATTACCATACATGCTGGGACAACACTTCGGAGTTTAGTGATTGTCCCGGCAGGGGCAGTGCCCCGCTGGTGAGAGATAACTGGTTGAGGCTGCTAGGTAGGTTGGCGCCGAATCTCGTCATCTAGCGGGGGAAGATCACCGCCACCTCTCGAGATTAAAGATCCACTACACATACAAGAGTAATGTACTTATCAGTTGTCGCGCTCAGGATCACTAATCAAACTTAACGAATCTTCTGAGCAACCAACCATACTGGTTTTAAATCATTCTCAGAGCTTCCAATGAAACCAAGAGACCAAGATGCGTCGAGTGACACTTCATATGTCTCTATTGGTGTACGGGAATAGGTCTAACAGTTAGTGATGTATCCTCACACACAGGCACACACGCACACACGCACACACGTACGCACACTTACAGTTTCTCTAATAGTAATGTACAGGCGTGGCACATGAGAGAACAGTTGGAAAAATATGTAACGATGTAACTGCTATGTTTTTGTTACAAAGGGTTTTAGTAAAGGACTCCCTTCTGACGTAAATGCAATAGGTTGTACGTCTATACAGCTCTAGAGTGCCCTTCACAATGAGATGAATGTATGTACGTTACCTTTGCTGATAAATACTTTGTTATTCCACAACAGTTTCTCAACGAATACTTTTTGTCATCACCTCAAGGTTATTCTAATATGTCAAATAGGTGGCCATACGGCTAAATGTCCAGAGAAAAATCTCGGTTTAAGGATGCACAGATAAAACGAAAATATGCGAATTCATGGAATTAGGTTGTGATTAGTGTCAATCTTGTACCCATGCGATCCCTTGCCGTGTTGTCATCCATCACAGAAACAGTAGGCTGTGCGATGTTCATGAGATAGGAAGAAAAAATATAAAATATAAAACCGCTATTTTACAGATATCAGTGACTCAAAGCCTGAAATACAAAATGAATAATTTTTGTGTAATACGCAGATGATTGTAATGTTAATGCTTTACGCCAGAAAGAGCTCTTCGGCGTGTATCATGTTAATTCGGAATGGAAGTTCACTAAGTTTGATTGCAGGCACTTTCAGCAAGCGTTTTGTGAACTATACTGGACACTGTTCAGATACTAACATGCCCAAACACTTTTTACTCGAAAGTAAAATGATTCCTGTCAAAACCAGTCCATACATTTGCTAGAATTTTACAAGGGAAATATATAATCTTCTTGCGTCACGCCGTTTGATATGAACGGGGTAAGTTCTCGACACATCTGAGATGGAGATAAGCTTGATCTAAGATATAATCCTTGGAGAGGTTAAAAAATACCCTTAACATAGCAAAAATGCAAAAAATGAATTTCAGTAAGAATTCTAATGAGTTAGGAGTTAGTGGGAACAACAAACACCTTAAATATGTTTTTGATAAAACAACTTTCATGGCCCCTTATCAGTTCAATGAGTTGGAACATGCTTAATGTAGCTTGTGCAAACTTTCGTTCCAAACTAATATTACATCGAGATTCATGGTGTCGTTGTAAACTATATCGCAAGTCGCAACTATTGACCATTAAGATTTTGTAAATGTATTAAACTTTATGATTGCCAATCACATTCTAAAGTACTCATGATCTTCAAAGAAGGTTGAACAAAATTTTAATCGATATTGGTTCAGTGCATTCAGAGATTACCGAGCTGTAACCCAACGCACTTGTCTGTTTATATATTGCATAGATTAACATATATTATGAGATTAACATTACACAAGAAAATATGTGCCTCGTTATATAATCACTAGCATCGAGTTTCTTTCTTTCCAAGCCATTGCAGTGGAGCTGATCCTTGATATATGCTTGATGGATGCTGGATGCTTGATCCAGGAGAATCTAATCGAAGATCTGCAGGTGACGTTTGTTATCTCTGGAATTGTCAAACACCCACGTACCCCAAGAACCACCTTATTCGTTATTTATTTAAAAATAAATCGACTCTTTTCCCCTTACAACATTCTTTGTAACGCGTAAGTCTGCGACAAGTTTCACAACCACCTCGTACCGGTTTAGGTGGCTCAGGTCATCAATTGATGTAACTTCAATGTCTCTAGGCAGGAAGTCCTAGGATTAGAGTCCCGAAGTTGACAGGATTTTCGAAATTAGCGAGATACTTGTGTCCACGTTTACCGCTGTCTTGAGGAGACTTCTAACGGTCGTCCGCTCTGAAAGTAGTTTTCCGTGGTCTCTCCCATCAACAAACGAATGCCGGAGAAGTACCCTAACGAACTACCCACTGATAGTGCGCGATCTTTCCTTCCTCTTACTTGTAATCTCCTCA
>BLKR01005221.1:0-20000 GCA_011170035.1 Teleogryllus occipitalis
AATAAATAAATAAATAAATAAATAAATAAATAAATAAATAAATAAAGTAAATAAATAAATATTAAATAAATAAATAAATAAATAAATAAATAAATAAATAAATAAATAAATAAATAAATAAATAAATAAATAAATAAATAAATAAATAAATAAATAAATAAATAAATAAATAAATAAATAAATAAATAAATAAATAAATAAATAAATAAATAAATAAATAAATAAAATAAATAAATAAATAAATAAATAAATAAATAAATAAATAAATAAATAAATAAATAAATAAATAAATATGATAAATATATAGGCATATTAAATAAATAAATAAATAAATAAATAAATAAATAAATAAATAAATAAATAAATACTGCAGGAAGTGTTCCATACGAAAATATGCATTTCTTTTTCAAACAACGAGATTTTTATTTTGAATATTTTGAATTGAAACAGGCCCGTTTGAAGGGGGCTATGTCAAGCTAGCACAACCACTATAGCACAATCAAATCAAACCAAGTGGAATATTTAGTACTCATTTATTACTAATTTATTACCCAAAAATTAAATTTATTACTCCTCCCGTTTCTGAAATAAAGGTGGTTGTGCTAGCGTGACAGTCACGCTAGCACAACCCAAATTAAAAAATGAGCTAAATCGATCAAAACTAATACGAATGTTTAGGGCATATTTATTACTAATTTATTACTCTAAAATGAAATTTATTACTCATGCGGTTTACGAAAAAAAATTAAAAAATTGTCAAACTCAATTAGTTATGCAACCCGCACGACATTGGCGTATATTATGGAAGAGTCCCAACGACATTAAAACACTTAGTCCAATTACATAATACAATTACAATCAATAATATACATTCAGTTCTAATTTTTAACACAAAAAAAATTTAATGTGAAAACGGCTTAAAGAAATATTGTAAAGACTGAATCGTAATGGTCAAAACATGCAAGAGATACAAATTCAAAAGTAGAGAGAACCAACGAGCACAATCGCATTAAACCAAACACACAAATAACAGACGTATCACACTGCTATTTAAAACTAATTGGAAATTTATTACTCCTGCTGTTTACGAAATAAAATTTTTATAAAACGACATACTTATCAAAAAACGCAGGATATACATGAAGTAATTTATAGAGTATAGACACGCACAAGCCAATAAAACCTATTCAGTACAAAATTAGACATATGCTTTTGGTTTTTGAATCCTGGGAAAAAATATAAACGTGATATCTCATGACATAAATATTGTATAAACTCCATCGTAATGGTCAAAACATGCAAGAGATACGAATTCATAAATAGAGAGAACCAACGAGCACAATCGCAATAACCCAAACACACAATTAACAGACGTTTCACACTGCTATTTAAAACTAATTAGAAATTTATTACTC
Source organism: Teleogryllus occipitalis (assembly GCA_011170035.1). Lineage (NCBI taxonomy): Eukaryota > Metazoa > Arthropoda > Insecta > Orthoptera > Gryllidae > Teleogryllus > Teleogryllus occipitalis. Next base: position 1,416 of record BLKR01005221.1, read on the forward strand.
CTGTTGTTTACGAAATAAATAATTATAAAAACGATATACTTACGCAAAAACGCACGGTATTCGAGAAGTAATTTTAGAGTAAAGTGAGCCACAAACAAATGAAACCTATCCTGTAGAAAATTAGAGATTATGTTCTGTTATCTAACGCCTAGTAACAAATTATGTACGTAGAAACGCATTTATAAAATATTGTATAAACTCAATCGTAATGGTCAAAACATGCAAGAGATTCAAATTCAAAAATAGAGAGAACCAACGAGCACAATCGCATTAAACCAAACACACAATTAACACACGTATCACACTGCTATTTAAAACTAATTGGAAATTTATTACTCCTGCTGTTTACGAAATAAATAATTTTATAGAACGACATACTTATCAAAAAACGCATGATATACATGAAGTAATTTATAGAGTATAGTAACGCACAAACAAATAAAACCTATTCAGTTAATATTAAACATTTACTTCTAGTTTTTGAATCCTGGGAAAAAATATAAACGTGCAATCTCATAAAATAAATATTGTATAAACTCCATCGTAATGGTCAAAACAAGCAAGAGATTCAAATTCAAAAATAGAGAGAACCAACGAGCACAATCGCATTAACTCAAACACACAATTAACAGACGTTTCACACTGCTATTTAAAACTAATTATAAATTTATTACTCCTGTTGTTTACGAAATAAATAATAATAAAAACGACTAACGCAAAAACGCACGGTATTCGTGAAGTAATTTTAGAGTAAAGTGAGCCACAAGCAAATGAAACCTATCCTGTAGAAAATTAGACATTATGTTCTGTTATCTAACACTTAGTAACAAATTATGAACGTAGAAACGCATTTATGAAATTTGTATAAACTCAATCGTAATGGTCAAAACATGCAAGAGATTCAAATTCAAAAATACAGAGAACTAACGAGCACAATCGCATTAAACCAAACACACAATTAACAGACGTATCACACTGCTATTTAAAACTAATTGGAAATTTATTACTCCTGCTGTTTACGAAACAAATAATTATAAAAACGACATACTTACGCAAAAACGCACGATATACATGAAGTAATTTATAGAGTAGAGCAACGCACAAGCAAAAAAAAACCTATGCAGTACAAAATTAGACATTTGCTTTTGGTTTTGAATCCAAGGAAAAAATGTAAACGTGCAATCTCATGAAATAAATATTGTATAAACTCTATCGTAATGGTCAAAACATGCAGGAGATTCAAATTCAAAAATAGAGAGAACCAACGAGCACAATCGCATTAACCCAAATACACAATTAACAGACGTTTCACACTGCTATTTAAAACTAATTATAAATTTATTACTCCTGTTGTTTACGAAATAAATAATTATAAAAACGACTAACGCAAAAACGCACGGTATTCGTGAAGTAATTTTAGAGTAAAGTGAGCCACAAGCAAATGAAACCTATCCTGTAGAAAAGTAGACATTATGTTCTGTTATCTAACACATAGTTACAAATTATGAACGTTGAAACGCATTTATGAAATATTGTATAAACTCAATCGTAATGGTCAAAACATGCAAGAGATTCAAATTCAAAAATAGAGAGAACCAACGAGCACAATCGCATTAAACCAAACACACAATTAACACACGTATCACACTGCTATTTAAAACTAATTAGAAATTTATTACTCCTGCTGTTTACAAAATAAACAATTTTATAGAACGACATACTTATCAAAAAACGCATGATATACATGAAGTAATTTATAGAGTATAGTAACGCACAAGCAAATAAAACCTATTCAGTTAATATTAAACATTTACTTCTAGTTTTTGAATCCTGGGAAAAAATATAAACGTGCAATCTCATGAAATAAATATTGTATAAAATCCATCGTAATGGTCAAAACATGCAAGAGATTCAAATTCAAAAATAGAGAGAACCAACGAGCACAATCGCATTAAACCAAACACACAATTAACAGACGTATCACACTGCTATTATAAACTAATTGGAAATTTATTACTCCTGCTGTTTACGAAATAAATAATTTTATAGAACGACATACTTATTAAAAACGCACGGTATTCGTGAAGTAATTTTAGAATAAAGTGTGCCACAAGCAAATGAAACCTATCCTGTAGAAAATTAGACATTATGTTCTGTTATCTAACACTTAGTAACAAATTATGAACGTAGAAACGCATTTATGAATTTTGTATAAACTCAATCGAAATGGTCAAAATATGCAAGAGATTCAAATTCAAAAATACAGAGAACTAACGAGCACAATCGCGTTAAACCAAACACACAATTAACAGACGTATCACACTGCTATTTAAAACTAATTGGAAATTTATTACTCCTGCTGTTTACGAAATAAATAATTTTATAGAATGACATATTCATCAAAAAACGCACGATATTCATGAAGTAATTTATATAGTATAGCAACGCACTAGAGAATAAAACCTATTCTGTACAAAATTAGACATTTGCTTTTGGTTTTTGAATCCTGGGAAATAATATAAACGTGCAATCTCATTAAATAAATATTGTATAAACTCTATCGTAATGGTCAAAACATGCAGGAGATTCAAATTCAAAAATAGAGAGAACCAACGAGCACAATCGCATTAAACCAAACACACAATTAACAGACGTATCACACTGCTATTTAAAACTAATTAGAAATTTATTACTCCTGCTGTTTACGAAATAAATAATTATAAAAACGACTAACGCAAAAACGCACGGTATTCGTGAAGTAATTTTAGAGTAAAGTGAGCCACAAGCAAATGAAACCTATCCTGTAGAAAATTAGACATTATGTTCTGTTATCTAACACATAGTTACAAATTATGAACGTTTAAACGCATTTATGAAATATTGTATAAACTCAATCGTAATGGTCAAAACATGCAAGAGATTCAAATTCAAAAATACAGAGAACCAACGAGCACAATCGCATTAAACCAAACACACAATTAACAGACGTTTAACACTGCTATTTAAAACTAATTGGAAATTTATTACACTCCGCTGTTTACGAAATAAATAATTTTATAAAACGACATACTTATCAAAAAACGCACGATATATATGAAGTAATTTATAGAGTATAGCAACGCACAAGCAAATAAACCCTATTAAGTTAATATTAAACATTTACTTCTAGTTTTTGAATCCTGGGAAAAAATATAAACGTGCAATCTCATGAAATAAATATTGTATAAAATCTATCGTAATGGTCAAAACATGCAAGAGATATGAATTCAAAAATAGAGAGAACCAACGAGCATAATCGCATTAACCCAAACACACAATTAACAGACGTTTCACACTGCTATTGTAAACTAATTATAAATTTATTACTCCTGTTGTTTACGAAATAAATAATTATAAAAACGACATACTTACGCAAAAACGCACGGTATTCGTGAAGTTAATTTAGGGTAAAGTGAACCACAAGCAAATGAAACCTATCCTGTAGAAAATTAGACATTATGTTCTGTTATCTAACACCTAGTAACAAATTACGAATTTAGAAACGCATTTATGAAATATTGTATAAACTCAGTCGTAATGGTCAAAACATGCAAGAGATTCAAATTCAAAAATAGAGAGAACCAACGAGCACAATCGCATTAAACCAAACACACAATTAACAGACGTATCACACTACTATTTAAAACTAATTGGAAATTTCTTACTCCTGCTGTTTACGAAATAAATAATTTTATAAAACGACATACTTATTAAAAAACGCACGGTATTCGTGAAGTAATTTTAGAGTAAAGTGAGCCACAAGCAAATGAAACCCATCCAAAAAAATAGTCATTATGTTCTGTTATCTAACACCTAGTAACAAATTATGAACGTAGAAACGCATTTATGAAATATTGTATAAACTCAATCGTAATGATGAAAACATGCAAGAGATTCAAATTAAAAAATAGAGAGAACCAACGAGCACAATCGCATTAAACCAAACACACAATTAACAGACGTATCACACTGCTATTTAAAACTAATTGGAAATTTATTACTCTTGCTGTTTACGAAATAAATAATTTTATAGAACGACATACTTATTAAAAACGCACGGTATTCGTGAAGTAATTTTAGAGTAAAGTGAGCCACAAGCAAATGAAACTCATCCAAAAAAATAGTCATTATGTTCTGTTATCTAACACCTAGTAACAAATTATGAACGTAGAAACGCATTGATGAAATATTGTATAAACTCAATCGTAATGGTCAAAACATGCAAGAGATTCAAATTAAAAAATAGAGAGAACCAACGAGCACAATCGCATTATACGTTGTTATTTGTGTGTTTGGTTTAATGCGATTGTGCTCGTTGGTTCTCACTATTTTTTAATTTGAATATCTTGCATGTTTTGACCATTACGAATGAGTTTATACAATATTTCATAAATGCGTTTTTACGTTCATAATTTGTTACTAGGTGTTAGATAACAGAACATAATGTCTAATTTTCTACATGAAATGTTTCAATTGCTTGTGGCTCACTTTACTCTAAAATTACTTCACGAATACCGTACGTTTTTGTGTCAGTATGTCGTATTTATAATTATTTTTTTCGTAAACAACAGGAGTAATAAAATGTCCAATTAGTTTTAAATTGCAGTGTGAAACGTCTGTTAATTGTGTGTAATTTGAATCTCTTGCATGTTTTGACCATTACGATTGAGTTTATACAATATTTCATAAATGGGTTTGTACGTTCATAATTTGTTACTAGGTGTTTGATAACAGAACATAATGTCTAATTTTCTACAGGATAGGTTTCATTTGCTTGTGGCTCACTTTACTCTAAAATTACTTCATGTATATCGTGCGTTTTTTGACAAGTATGTCGTTTTATAAAATTAATTATTTCGTAAACAGCAGGAGTAATAAATTTCCAATTAGTTTTAAATAGCAGTGTGATACGTCTGTTAATTGTGTGTTTGGTTTAATTCGATTGTGCTCGTTTGTTCTCTCTATTTTTTAATTTGAATCTCTTGCATGTTTTGACCATTACGATTGATTTTATACAGTATTTCATAAATGCGTTTCTAAATTCATGTTTTGTTACTAGGTGTTAGATAACAGAACAAATTGTCTAATTTTGTACAGGATACGTTTCAATTGCTTTTGGCTCACTTTACTCTAAAATTACTTCACGAATACCGTGCGATTTTGTGTAAGTATGTCGTTTTTATAATGATTTATTTTGTAAACAACAGGAGTAATAAATTTCTAATTAGTTTTAAATAGCAGTGTGAAACGTCTGTTAATTGTGTGTTTGGGTTATTGCGATTGTGCTCGTTGGTTCTCTCTATTTTTGAATTCGAATCTCTTGCATGTTTTGACCATTACGATAGAGTTTATACAATATTTATTTCATGAGATTGCACGTTTATATTTTTTCCCAGGATTCAAAAATTAAAAGCAAATGTCTAATTTTGTACTGAATAGGTTTTATTTGCTTGTGCGTTGCTATCCTCTATAAATTACTTCATGTATATCCTGCGTTTTTTGATAAGTTTGTCGTTTTATAAAATTATTTATTTCGTAAACAGCAGGAGTAATAAATTTCCAATTAGTTTTAAATAGCAGTGTGATACGTGTGTTAATTGTTCGTTTGGTTTAATGCGATTGTGCTCGTTGGTTCTCTCTATTTTTTAATTTGAATCTCTTGCATGTTTTGACCATTACGATTGAGTTTAATATATTTCATAAATGCGTTTCTACGTTAATAATTTGTTACTAGAAGTTAGATAACAGAACATAATGTCTAATTTTCGACAGGATAGGTTTCATTTGCTTGTGGCTCACTTTACTCTAAAATTACTTCACGAATACCGTACGTTTTTTAATAAGTATGTCGTTCTATAAAATTATTTATTTCGTAAACAGCAGGAGTAATAAATTTCCAATTAGTTTTAAATAGCAGTGTGATAGGTCTGTTAATTGTTCGTTTGGTTTAATGCGATTGTGCTCGTTGGTTCTCTCTATTTTTGAATTAGAATCTCTTGCATGTTTTGACCATTACGATTGAGTTCATACAATATATCATTAATGCGTTTCTAAATTCGTAATTTGTTACTAGGTGTTAGATAACAGAACATAATGTCTAATTTTCTACAGGATAGGTTTCATTTGCTTGTGGTTCACTTTACCCTAAATTAACTTCACGAATACCGTGCGTTTTTGCGTAAGTATGTCGTTTTTATAATTATTTATTTCGTAAACAACAGGAGTAATAAATTTATAATTAGTTTACAATAGCAGTATGAAACGTCTGTTAATTGTGTGTTTGGGTTAATGCGATTGTGCTCGTTGGTTCTCTCTATTTTTGAATTCGTATCTCTTGCATGTTTTGACCATTACAATAGATTTTATACAATATTTATTTCATGAGATTGCACGTTTATATTTTTTCCCAGGATTCAAAAACTAGAAGTAAATGTTTAATATTAACTGAATAGGTTTTATTTGCTTGTGCGTTTCTATACTCTATAAATTACTTCATGTATATCGTGCGTTTTTTGATAAGTATGTCGTTTTATAAAATTATTTATTTCGTAAACAGCAGGAGTAATAAATTTCCAATTAGTTTTAAATAGCAGTGTGATACGTGTGTTAATTGTGTGTTTTAATGCGATTGTGCTCGTTGGTTCTCTCTATTTTTGAATTTGAATCTCTTGCATGTTTTGACCATTACGATTGAGTTTATACAATATTTCATAAATGCGTTTCTTCGTTCATAATTTTTTACTAGGCGTTAGATAACAGAACATAATGTCTAATTTTCTACAGGATAGGTTTCATTTGCTTGTGGCTCACTTTACTCTAAAATTACTTCACGAATACCGTGCGTTTTTGCGTTAGTCGTTTTTATAATTATTTATTTCGTAAACAACAGGAGTAATAAATTTATAATTATGTTTAAATAGCAGTGTGAAACGTCTGTTAATTGTGTGTTTGGGTTAATGCGATTGTGCTTGTTGGTTCTCTTTATTTTTGAATTTGAATCTCTTGCATGTTTTGACCATTACGATGGAGTTTATACAATATTTATTTCATGAGATTGCACGTTTATATATTTTCCCAGGATTCAAAAACTAAAAGTAAATATTTAATATTAACTGATTAGGTTTTATTTGCTTGTGCGTTACTATACTCTATAAATTACTTCATGTATATCATGCGTTTTTTGATAAGTATGTCGTTCTATAAAATTATTTATTTCGTAAACAGCAGGAGTAATAAATTTCCAATTAGTTTTAAATAGCAGTGTGATACGTGTGTTAATTGTGTGTTTGGTTTAATGCGATTGTGCTCGTTGGTTCTCTCTATTTTTGAATTTGAATCTCTTGCATGTTTTGACCATTACGATTGAGTTTATACAATATTTCATAAATGCGTTTCAACGTTCATAATTTGTATCTAAGTGTTAGATAACAGAACATAATGTCTAATTTTCTACAGGATAGGTTTCATTTGCTTGTGGCTCACTTTACTCTAAAATTACTTCACGAATACCGTGCGTTTTTGCGTTAGTCGTTTTTATAATTATTTATTTCGTAAACAACAGGAGTAATAAATTTATAATTAGTTTTAAATAGCAGTGTGAAACGTCTGTTAATTGTGTGTTTGGGTTAATGCGATTGTGCTTGTTGGTTCTCTCTATTTTTGAATTTGAATCTCCTGCATGTTTTGACCATTACGATAGAGTTTATACAATATTTATTTCATGAGATTGCACGTTTATATTTTTTCCTAGGATTCAAAAACCAAAAGCAAATGTCTAATTTGGTACTGCATAGGTTTTATTTGCTTGTGCGTTGCTATACTCTATAAATTACTTCATGTATATCGTGCGTTTTTTGATAAATATGTCGTTCTAAAAAAATATTTATTTCGTAAACAGCAGGAGTAATAAATTTCCAATTAGTTTTAAATAGCAGTGTGATACGTCTGTTAATTGTGTGTTTGGTTTAATGCGATTGTGCTCGTTGGTTCTCTTTATTTTTGAATTTGAATCTCTTGCATGTTTTGACCATTACGATTGAGTTTATACAATATTTCATAAATGCGTTTCAACGTTCATAATTTGTAACTATGTGTTAGATAACAGAACATAATGTCTAATTTTCTACAGGATAGGTTTCATTTGCTTGTTGCTCACTTTACTCTAAAATTACTTCACGAATACCGTGCGATTTTGCGTCAGTATGTCGTTTTTATAATTATTTATTTCGTAAACAACAGGAGTAATAAATTTATAATTAGTTTTAAATAGCAGTGTGAAACGTCTGTTAATTGTGTGTTTGGGTTAATGCGATTGTGCTCGTTGGTTCTCTTTATTTTTGAATTTGAATCTCTTGCATGTTTTGACCATTACGATGGAGTTTATACAATATTTATTTCATGAGATTGCACGTTTATATTTTTTCCCAGGATTCAAAAACTAGAAGTAAATGTTTCATATTAACTGAATAGGTTTTATTTGCTTGTGCGTTACAATACTCTATAAATTACTTCATGTATATCATGCGTTTTTTGATAAGTATGTCGTTTTATAAAATTGTTTATTTCGTAAACAGCAGGAGTAATAAATTTCCAATATGTTTTAAATAGCAGTGTGATACGTCTGTTATTTGTGTGTTTGGTTTAATGCGATTGTGCTCGTTGGTTCTCTCTATTTTTGAATTTGAATCTCTTGCATGTTTTGACCATTACGATTGAGTTTATACAATATTTCATAAATGCGTTTCTTCGTTCATAATTTTTACTAGGCGTTAGATAAGAGAACATAATGTCTAATTTTCTACAGGATAGGTTTCATTTGCTTGTGGCTCACTTTACTCTAAAATTACTTCACGAATACCGTGCGTTTTTGCGTTAGTCGTTTTTATAATTATTTATTTCGTAAACAACAGGAGTAATAAATTTATAATTATGTTTAAATAGCAGTGTGAAACGTCTGTTAATTGTGTGTTTGGGTTAATGCGATTGTGCTTGTTGGTTCTCTCTATTTTTGAATTTGAATCTCCTGCATGTTTTGACCATTACGATAGAGTTTATACAATATTTATTTCATGAGATTGCACGTTTATATTTTTTCCTAGGATTCAAAAACCAAAAGCAAATGTCTAATTTTGTACTGCATAAGTTTTATTTGCTTGTGCGTTGCTATACTCTATAAATTACTTCATGTATATCGTGCGTTTTTTGATAAATATGTCGTTCTAAAAAATTATTTATTTCGTAAACAGCAGGAGTAATAAATTTCCAATTAGTTTTAAATAGCAGTGTGATACGTCTGTTAATTGTGTGTTTGGTTTAATGCGATTGTGCTCGTTGGTTCTCTTTATTTTTGAATTTGAATCTCTTGCATGTTTTGACCATTACGATAGAGTTTATACAATATTTCATAAATGCGTTTCTACGTTCATAATTTGTTACTAGGTGTTAGATATCAGAACATAATGTCTAATTTTCTACATGAAATGTTTTATTTGCTTGTGGCTCACTTTACTCTAAAATTACTTCACGAAGACCGTGCGTTTTTGTGTAAGTATGTCGTATTTATAATTATTTATTTCGTAAACAACAGGAGTAATAAATTTGCAATTAGTTTTAAATAGCAGTGTGATACGTGTGTTAATTTTGTGTTTGGTTTAATGCGATTGTGCTCTTTGGTTCTCTCATTTTTGAATTTGAATCTCTTGCATGTTTTGACCATTACGATAGAGTTTATACAATATTTCATAAATGCGTTTCTACGTTCATAATTTGTTACTAGGCGTTAGATAACAGAACATAATGACTAATTTTCTACAGGACAGGTTTCATTTGCTTGTGGCTCTTTTTACTCTAAAATTACTTCACGAATACCGTGCGTTTTTGCGTAAGTATGTCGTTTTTATAATTATTTATTTCGTAAACAACAGGAGTAATAAATTTATAATTAGTTTTAAATAGCAGTGTGAAACGTCTGTTAATTGTGTGTTTGGGTTAATGCGATTGTGCTCGTTGGTTCTCTCTATTTTTGAATTTTAATCTCCTGCATGTTTTGACCATTACGATTGAGTTTATACAATATTTCATAAATGCGTTTCTACGTTCATAATTTGTTACTAGGCGTTAGATAACAGAACATAATGTCTAATTTTCTACAGGTTAGGTTTCATTTGCTTGTGGCTCACTTTACTCTAAAATTACTTCACGAATACCGTGCGTTTTTGCGTAAGTATGTCGTTTTTATAATTATTTATTTCGTAAACAACAGGAGTAATAAATTTATAATTAGTTTTAAATAGCAGTGTTAAACGTCTGTTAATTGTGTGTTTGGGTTAATGCGATTGTGCTCGTTGGTTCTCTCTATTTTTGAATTTGAATCTCTTGCATGTTTTGACCATTACGATTGAGTTTATACAATATTTATTTCATGAGATGGCACGTTTATATTTTTTCCCAGGATTCAAAAACTAGAAGTAAATGTTTAATATTAACTGAATAGGTTTTATTGGCTTGTGCGTTGCTATACTCTATAAATTACTTCATGTATATCCTGCTTTTTTTGATAAGTATGTCGTTTTTTAAAATTATTTATTTCGTAAACAGCAGGAGTAATAAATTTCCAATTAGTTTTAAATAGCAGTGTGATACGTCTGTTATTTGTGTGTTTGGTTTAATGCGATTGTGCTCGTTGGTTCTCTCTACTTTTGAATTTGTATCTCTTGCATGTTTTGATCATTACGATTCAGTCTTTACAATATTTCTTTAAGCCGTTTTCACATTAAATTTTTTTTGGTGTTAAAAATTAGAACTGAATGTATATTATTGATTGTAATTGTATTATGTAATTGGACTAAGTGTTTTAATGTCGTTGGGACTCTTCCATAATATACGCCAATGTCGTGCGGGTTGCATAACTAATTGAGTTTGACAATTTTTTAATTTTTTTTCGTAAACCGCATGTGTAATAAATTTCATTTTAGAGTAATAAATTAGTAATAAATATGCTCTATCCCATACTCGCAATCTGTTCTTGAGTGAATTTTAAATTTATGTTATAGCCAAAAAATCAACAAGAATTTTTAAAAATTAAACTTGTCTAGCGTCATATTTTATTTTTTTACGTCATATTTATGAAGGTTTTAGGTCATAAATGTTTACATATTTCGCTGATTTGTAGGTCATTAAAATCCAAGCTCTAGTGATAACCATTAAGGTACTTCCCTAACTCGGACATTAATGAAAACTTTCGGATTCCCCTCGCAGGGCTTGGTGAATGAGAAGGGGGACACTCAGACTGACGCAACGCTCGGGGATAGCCAAGTATAGAGTTCCAGAATTCACAATGCACGTGAGCAAAGTGACGAATCACAACTGGGAGTCGCAGACCAATAAGACCAACGAAAAATAACACGTGACGAGGGGAGAGGGAGACGAGTGACGAGGGGGAGGGAGATGAGAGCAGGTGAAGCCCGGAAAGACGCAGGGAGAAGCTTATGGGGTGTGAAGGAAGATGGACGTTTCCGAGAAATATCTGGTGCCGACAGAGGCGTATGAAGTGTGGGAGGGGATAGACGTGTCCGGAGAGAGGCAAAGACGTGTGAGGGGGTAACGGACATGTGTGACAGGAGTTTGGGAGATATTCGGATGCCAGAAACCAGAGACGTGTGTGTGCGGTTACGTAATGGAAAACGTTATTTTCGGCAGAAAAATTCTTATTACTAAGCCTTGTAACGGAAAAGTAGATAAATCCAGAAGCTACATTTAGAAAAATGTCTCTAACACGCTGTATAGCCAGAATCCATTTTTGTGAGTTCGTGATACAGAGAAATCGCTGGACGGGGAAAACGTCTGCCCCTCTCTCCGTCCATCCGTCTGAGAACAACGCTAGCGGCTAAACCTTTCAGCCGATTTTGTCCAAAATTAACATTCCCCGATGTTGATATTTCCCATGTCGCAGCATTTCAAATTTAAAACCGATATTTTAAATTCGGAGGGACTTTTATCAAATTTTTCACAAGTTCTTTACAGGTCTCATGTTAGCATCTGGACTTTATCAAATTTTTTTCTTTTTCATCAAAAAAGTTATCACAACAACAACATTAAGCAACTCAATCAATGAAAATATAATTAAATAAAAAAACTTCTGCCTTCCTTATGAATATAATTTTTAATGTGTTCGTGAAAAACAGATCTAAAAATAATTGAATTGAATTGAATTTTGTTATTTCATAGTGTGAAAGATGTTTAAGAGTCTGAGGCAAGTCTCATGTTAGTAGGACGCTAAAGAGTTTGGTGCAGGTCTCCTGTTCTCTGATTTTTCGAAAATTTAAAAATTAATTTTTTCCGCGTCTTCCTACAACAACAATTGTCAAGAGACAATTTTTTCCTAATGAAATGTGTTCATCAAAAACATTTTCAAATAAGATCATCACAACAACATCAACATTAAGCAACATCACAATCAATGAAAATATAATTAAATAAAAAACTCTTCTGCCTTCCAGTTCGATTCTAATGTAACAGAGGCATCAGTATCAAAGTAAAATCTTGATAAGATAGTCTCAAAAGACATTATTCCCTTGCCAGCTAGTGACATAACGGCCACTCTCAACTGCTATAAATGCTCTCTGACAAAGCTGGCAGGTACGTTGAGTCGGAAGCCGCCAACATGCTTAAACTCGTCAGCTTCTTGTGTTTTTTGGCTGTCCCTCTTGGTAAGTATGAGAAATATCTCATTACTGTAGCAAATAGAAACGAAATGACGATTCGCAATGTAAAATTTTGCATTTTTCATATCAGCACATCACACTTTTGAAAGCACAGTCGTTAGATTAAGAGATTTACTAAATATTTATTTTTAATAGCATAAACTCTAGCAAATAAAAAACACGATTAGATCTCCACAAATAACGCTTTTTTATCATTCTGATTTAATACGAAATACAATAATAATTTAGCAGTTAGCAAAACAAAATTACTACACTTTTACCAAAACGAATGTTTCGTAGAAAGATAATAGATTAATTACATACTATACATTATCACCAAGAAGAGCATTGATTCACAGAATGGAAGTATGTTGAGAAAATTAGACGATTGTAGCGTTAAAACGCCAAACTACAAACGCGTCATTCAAGTTGCTGAAAGTAGTTCTCGTGCACATGCAATGTCCATAAAGATTGTTTTCTTCATTCTATTGTGTTTTTTTAGCAGCCTCCCGCGAGGTGCCTCGTCTCGATGGCCGAATCGTCGGCGGAAGCTCCACCTCCATTTCTAAGTACCCCTACCAGGTAACCTCACTTTTACTTTTAAATTACGTACTACGTTCCTCATTTCGTACTACGTAGGTGATTTCGTACTTCAGTTCGCCGAATTTATTTTGTCATTTTCACTAATGAAAACTATTTTTGTAAACACTTATGTGTTACGTGATAATTTCCTAGGTATTTATGTCTTACAAAATATTGTAAATTATCTGGAGCAAATTGATACAGTTCTTAATCACATTATAAATATAATAATACACGGAGATGTTCACATCAATCTAATAATGTATTTTCGCATTATAAATTACACTCATATCAACTTTATTCAGTAACTATGCATTATAATTTTGAGACCCACCAGTTAATTAATTAAAAATATGTAAATGATGGAGGTTATCTATCTCCGTTTTTGATTAATTAAGCATGTTGTTTTCGTATCAATGACTTCTATCATTTATATATTTTTAATTAATTAACAGGTGGGACTCAAAATTATAATGCATGAATTTTGAAAGACATAAGTACATAGAAAATTATGTCACACATAAATGTTTACAAAAATATTTATCAGTACTTAAAAATGCAACAAATTCGTTGAAACGTAGTACGACATGAGGAATTGAGCAATAATAATAATAATAATAATAATAATAATAATAATAATAATAATAATAATAATAATAATAATAATAATAGTAGACAGTTACAACTTAAACCACACTAATCCATTATCACGAATTGTCCATTATCAAGAAGTAATCAATTTTCATTGGATATTGTTAAATATCTGTAATTTTTCATTTTTTGCATAATGCAAAACATATTGCCCATTTCTCATACGAACGATTCAAATTGACTGAATTTGCCATTAATATTTGTAGATCTCCCTGCAGTATGAAGGCAGCCACATCTGTGGTGGCTCCATCATTAGTTCTCTCTGGGTCCTGACTGCAGCACAATGCATGGTCTTGTGAGTAGTATTCGTCCATACGTCTGCAAGTGTGTTTGAATGATCTTGACTGTCCAGGTGACGCCGCGCCGAAGGCTGTGTTGCCGACCATCTTGTGGTCTTCTTCAGGGCTGTTGTGTGGTGGGCTGTTGTGTTGTGTTTGGCACGACAGCCCTGAAGAAGACCACGACAAGATGGTCGAAACGTCGGCAACACTACCTTCGACGCGGCGTCACCTGGACAGCCAAGATCATTTACATGACTCTGGCCGCGGAAGCCTACGACTTCAAGTGTGTTTGAGTTGAAATTTGAAACAGAAATTACTATGTTGACGAACATGACCTCTTTTATTTTTATCTTTTCGCATAAGAACGTCACCAAAATCGAATCAGAATTCCCACAATTGAAATTAGAGTGAAAGAGCAAGTGTCAAAGTATACTTCTTCTGTGCAGCTCCACTTCTGGATACACCGTGCGCGCTGGCAGTAGCACTCGCAACTCCGGAGGCACCGTCTACAGCGTGTCCAGCGTTGTCCGGCACGGCAGCTACAACTCCCGCACCTACGACTATGACATCGCTGTCATCCGCGTAAGTTTCCAAATGCCTATCTTGTAAATGTTCCGCATCTTTTCACCTGTTTCTCCAGGTGAGATATGACATCCTCCGCAACAATGTTGAGTTTTGTTTTAATAGAATGGAGGTTTTTGAAGTGATAGACTTTGGTTGTATCGACATACGTTTAAAACAGTACATTGCATTTGGGGGAAAAGTTCATTCGTGGATGGACGATATATTTGTTATTTACCAGCGCAATTAATTTCAAATGTTCGGCTATTTGCAGACGATTGCATAGTATATCGTATTACAAATTCAAAAGACGACGAAAGTATGCTATAATGGGATCTTGATTCGTTATATTACAGGGCGGAAAATAATGGCATGACCATAAATAGCTCTAAAAGCAAATCCATCACTTTTGGCAGAGGAAATAATTACAGCGTAACAAATTACCGCTTAATTAACGACATTATTCCGAGAGTTTCTTCGTGCAAGTACCTAGGTATCCATTTCGATACTATATTAAGCTGGAAAAGGCACGTAGATTTTTTGTAGGGAGAGCGTGCAGATCACTTCATTTTGTAATGCGCATCTTAAAAAAGGGTACAGTAAACGCGAAGAAAATTGCTTATTTATCGCTTGTTCGTCCTATAATGGAATATAGAGCAATTTGTTGGGATCCGCACAAAATTATGCAGTGTAAGATTTTGGTAAGAGTTCGGCGTAGAGCAGCTAAATGTACTTTTAGGGACAAGTAAACGACAGGGTGGGATTCCCTCAAAAACAGGCGAACATTGGCAAGTCCTTGCTCTTTGTATAAAGCTTATAGTGGTCATCCAGCTTGAAAAGTAATTAAACGGTGGATAAATATTCCTACGTACATCAGTAGAGGGGATTACAGGCACAAAATAAATTTAAGACTGCAGAGAACGGATGTCGGAAAATTATCTTTCACAAATCGAACGATAAAGGATTGAAATAGATTACTTGCAAAAACCTTTGAACCCTTTCCCCGAAGCGTTCAACAGTTCAGGAAATTAATTTAGGGTATTTCTAAGTTTATGAGGTAGTTAACTAAGAATATTAAGTTATAAAGTGAAGTGAGGTGTCGTGCAGTGTAGAGCAGAGAAATAATGAAAGAAAAGCTTTTAGTGTTATAGTGAAGTGAAAGATAGTACAGTGCGGTCATAATTGTATAAACACTCAGTGCGGCTTTAGATGATAGACGTATCATTTCTTTTTCATGTAATTAATGTTTTAATAATCAGCAGTTTTATATTATTATTATTATTATTATTATTATTATTATTATTATTATTATTATTATTATTGTTTTTATCATTTTAGCTTTGTTATTCCCATTGTTATATTATTTGCATGACATTTATTAACTTATTTATGTAATTAACTGCCACCGGGTTACACCCAATTGGAGTTCAAATAAATTTATTTATTATTTTTATATTATATAAACAAATTAAACCAACACAATATTAACATTCTTACTATTCAACAAATATAATGCATAAATATGTTACAGGCAAGTCAGGTCATGTGGGCACGTCCCTGTCTTCTCTTGAATATGATGAAGGTTCCTAAAGTAATTTTGCTACGGAGCTCCTTGCTTCTGCATAGCAATTTCTCTACTATATTGTGAAGATGGTTTCTACAAATAAACCAGTCGGATGAGCTTTGGCAATTTCCAAGAAATTTGGCGGGTTTACCTTAATATTTCGACAAATGCAAATTGTAAAATTGAAATGAATACATGTATTAGTCCCATTCCTTCATGCATTTTCGTGAAAACTACATTGCAACAACTTCAACTGTTCAAAAATTACAGGAGGTGATAAAAATACGTGACTCATTCTGTCTGGGTATATGCAGGTGAGTCTCATAACTTTAGCACTCCCTGTAATGTTTGAACGGGGGAAGTTACTGCAATGTCGTTTTCACGAAAGTACATGAGACAATGGGGATAATTGATGCATGTATTCATTTCAATTTTTATCATTTAAATGTTTCGAGATTATGGGGAAATCCTGTTTTTTGTTTATATATAAAAACAAAAACGTAGGGTCATCGAACTTCGAACATCGAACTCCAAACCTATAAGTGTTTAGCGCCATTAGTATGAACAAAGTTTTAGGACCTTTCCTTTTATTGAGAGTACTGTTACTGGAATTACATATCTAGACATGTTCCAGAATTGGTTGTTTCCACAAACAAATTCAAGAAGATTAGGATGATTTTATCTTCGTGCAAGACAGCGCTCCATCTCACTTATACTACGATGTACGGGAGGATATGAATGGCACAATTCCAGGACGGTGGATTCGAAGAAGTGGGGAACATGATCTTGTTCATCGTAAGTGGCCTCAGGTCACCAAACCCAATGTCGAAGGATATTTGATGTACGGGGGTTCATAAAAGCCAATGTGTATGTACCTCCTACATTTGCTACTCTTCAATGTCATCTAGATTCAATTATCACTGCAGTGAACTCAGAATCCAGCGACCAGTTAATTCGCGCGTGGCAAGAAATGGACTTGTGGGAATTCTGATTAGGTGTTGTTGACATTCTTATCAGAAGAAATAAAAGAGGTCATCTTCGTCAACATACTAGCTTTATTAAGATAGCCGGCTTTCGACGGCTTTGCTGTCATCGTCAGTCTACAAGAAACAGAAAGATATAACAAAATTATAAATAAATACACAATAAGATAGAAAATTAAATTACAATTAATGGACACATAGCAGTTCAAAATTAACATAAAAAAGGTTAATAAATAAAGAAAGACACATTATATGATTGCAAAAGATAAGGAACATATAGCAGATAAAATTGCAAAAATGAATTGCGACGGGGGGAGGGAATTAATACAGATAATAGCAGTTCAAATTTCAGATTATAAATATATGTGAAGAAATATACATTCTCATATTCAAAAGAAAGAAAAACAAAATTTATATATATATATATATACATATAAATGGGGGATAGTAATAATAATTAATATCAAATGTTATAACAAATATGAGGAAATAATTGAATAATAAGTTGAGCCGCCTCGCTGCTTTCCGCAAAAGTCGGTCGACTGTGCCCAGAGGAAACGTGACACGGGTTTTTTTATTCCTTTCGGGAGATCCGGCGAGGGGTCGGAGGAGGACTGTTTAGTGTTCTCTTGGAAATGTCTTAGGAGGCGGGGGAGTCAGTTGGTGAGGTCGGGGTGTGTAAAATTATTAGTAGAGGGGACAAAGGGAAATTAGTTTGTTCATTGAGAAGGGCCTCAGCCTGCTTGGCTTGAAATATGTGAAAGATTTCTAAAGCGCTTCTGTTCCAAAATTTATTTTCTATTTCAAGAATTTTAATGTCTGAGTCTGGGTGGAAAGGGTGGCCTGCGTTTATAAGATGTGTAGCAAAGTGCGATTTGTTTGTATTGTGCTTCCATGCATGTTCTTTAACTCTGGCATTGAAGCTTCTACCTGTTTGGCCGATGTATTTAGCCTCGCAATTGTGGCAGTGGAGTTCATAAACTCCTGATTTCGCCATGAGTAGGGTGGTGTTGCGAGGTGAGAGTAGGTGTTTGAGGGATTTTTGTGTGGTAAAGGAAACGTGAAAATTGTATTTGTGAAGAATATGGGCTACCTTCTGCGATATTTTGCCAAAAAACGAAATAGAAATAAATTTTGATGGTTTTTGGGTGAATGGAGTGAGGCTTGTATACGTTTTGAGTTTTTTATTATTTAATTTGCGGCGTAGTGTGTTGTTAACGAGA
>BLKR01005221.1:25000-42500 GCA_011170035.1 Teleogryllus occipitalis
CCTTAGAATACCTATTTTTCAATAAAATCTGTAGTTAAGGATGCCATTTTAATTTTTTTTATTTAGCTCTGTAATTTGTTGGTTTTCTTGCGTTTGCGATGCTAACTTGATATCAAGTTAGCCGAATCCTTAATAGTGGGGTCAAATGAAGAGCGACAAATTTTATTATTTTTTTCGTAACAAATTAGCAACAAAAAGCGACAAATTTTGAGCCTAATATCAAAAATTTTTGAAAACTTTGTGATTCTAACTTTACGGATGTGCAAAGGTCGATGCACCGGAGGAGCCCACCCATCTCTTTTCACCATGGGAATATCGGGAGGAAATCGATACTGTCAACGTGCGAAGGTAGTGGCACCCTCGGAAACTGCTCCCATATCGCAGCGATCATTTAAACACACATTTGGCACACACTAGTTACTTGGCGAAAATTGTTAAACAGGTATTTTTAAATAGAAATGTTGAAAAAACCAGAAATTTTGAGTGGACTGTTTATAGACAAATGCGTGATCCCAGTTATTGAAGAAAGTGATAATGATTAATTGTCTGTGCTTGTCTAATTTTCAAAGATTAGTAATTCTACGACTAAGTAATTTGATTTATATTAGAAACAATAGATAAATCTAAAAACAAAAGTTGTTTGATAATTTTATTTCGATAATATACTTTCCACATAAAACAAACATTTGCAGCAAAAATTCATCATTTGTCACCAAATCATCCTGGTAAGCAAGACCTTTCAATAGTTTTAATATAAGCTGTTTGTTGGCTGTTTAACAATGGTGAAACAAGTTTTTCCAATCACATTTTGGCGCGAATTTCAAATTTTTAAACTGAAAAAATGGTCTTCTGATAATCGCAATAGATAAATCTGATAAACGCAATAGATGCTGAGAAAAAAATAAAAACATGCACAACACGTTTCTCGTATTTATGCAACAGAATGCTCTAGAAGGTTGATTTGTTTTGTGAAACTACGTCATTTTGCATTCTCTTTTATATGAGCATCGCGATTATCGATTTAATTTCGGGGCACTTTTCACCGCCTTATTCGGCTATACCCTTGTATCATTCTGTACTATCACTAGTTGTTTTCTGTGGAAATAATTGCTTCGAAATTAACTACATGGAACAGCTCGTATTGTCAAGAATAATCATCAAATCCACAATATTTAAATTACGAAAATTCCTGTCTTTGTAGATGCGACATTGCGACATTGTACAAGGTAGATACGAATGAAAAGATACGCTTTGATTCGTACATGTAAATACAAAATAGTTCAGTATACGAATCGTAACACATAGTGTAGGGAGAATATCAAACATATAGTACTTAGAAAATTATAATATTGTATTATAACATTATATATTTCGGAGAAGAAATATAACAATGCGGCTGATTTTTCAGGAAGAAAGGAAAAAGTAAAATTATATATATATATCTGCTATAGATATGGTTGTGACAAATATTGGGATATCCAGAAATTCCTTTCATACAAGATGAACGCCATGAATAATACGCGTAAAAGAATGAATTCATTTTATCATTGAAAACACTATTATTTATAAAAACATATGAAATAAAAGAATCAATTTGGGCTTTTCCAGGTTTGATTCAAATGTATCAGTGGTAACTGTATAACCCAATTCGTATCTATACAATGTCTTGATAACATGCACTCGAACGACATTATCCCCTTTCCACCTAGTGTCACAACACCCACTCCAAACTGCTATAAATGCTCACTGACAGAGCTGGCAGGTATTTTGTCTCAGAAATCGTCAACATGCTTAAACTCATCAGTTTCTTGTGCTTGTTAGCTGTTACTCTAGGTGAGTATAAGTTTCTTATGACTAAAGTAATAAATGTATTATTTAGAAGTTAACAGTGATATTGCACAAATATGACATGTGGTGCTAAAAAGCACGTACTTTCTCGCCCGGATTTTTTAGCAAAATTGCGCGAAAAGTACGTCAATTTACGTAAATCACGCAAACTTACGCAAAATCCAACGATGCACGATGCGAAGTTTAGCCGTTAATAAAATTAGTTTTCATATGCATGCGAAAGAAAAGGCAGCAGTCATTATCGCCTTCTGTTATCAGTGCTGCGTTACAAAACTATTGGTTAAAGCAACGATGGCCGCTAATTCGTACGTGAATCACACAGTTTCCCAATTAGTATTGTTGGTACCGCTAGCAAGAAAATGATGATGAAAAACTATAACAATTAAAAATATTTTTATATACATAAAAAGTTATAGGGTTTTACATGCATTATTTTTTATTAACTAAAGAGAAATTAAATATTCCTTTACACATTTAACTCAATTAAAAACCGAAATGTAAAATAGGTCTTAAATAATTTTTAAACGATTCGCCATAAAACTTACAAGAGAAGCTCGAAGACGAAACGAACAAATAAATGAGAAATAATATACAAATTCTAACTTACGCAACATCCAACAACTAGCATCACTATTCATTTTACGTTCAGGAAGCGCAGTAAATTGAGAGCAGATGACTATTTTTGTTGCCAAATTACTCAAAAAATACTCCCATTTTCTTAAAATTCAACATGACTATTTGAAGATTCTTTTTGATAAACACATACCATTAAGAAAAAAATTTATCTTCGTAATTGTAGTTGTAAGAACATGCCGAATTTTTTTTCAGTTTTCGAATAATCAGGGTTTTCAACCAACATGAAACCTAAACTACTCTCCGACACGTCTTTCAATCAATCCAACATCAAACGTTTATCAAAATGAATGGAGCCGTTTTTGAGAAAAAAAATTAAACAAAAATTAAAAATTTCCTATATTTCACGCAAAATTACGGGGAAAATACTCAATTTTTCGAAAAATTTTACATGAACTTATTTCAAAATCTATCTTTAGAAAACAGATTTCATTAAAGGAAAATTTCTATCTTTAATATGTTAGTTGTAGGAAGACGCCGAAAAAAATTTCGATTTTTTTTTTAATTTTCGAAAAATAAAGAGTTTTTAACCAGCATTTGACCTGCAACATTCTCTTAAACGCCCTTCTGATTAACCCACAATAAAATTTACTTGAAATCGATAATGTCTTTTTTTCTTTTTTGAAAATTGTTTTGGAAACTGAAAATGTTTTGAAACTGTTGATGTCCTTAGTGCTCGATGTAAAGTACCCCAAAAATTAAAATATCAGATTCAAATTCAAGGGATCGCGACATCAGTCAGATCGATCAAGGAATATCAATTTTGGAGAAAATCGGCTGGGCAGTTTAGCCGCTAGCGCAGACTGAGACGGACAGACAGACGATTTCCCGGCAATCGATTTTTAGGTATCAGGTGTTCACAAAACAAGAATTCTGACTACACCACGTGTTAGAAGTTTTTTCTAAATTTAGCAACTGAATTTATCCACTCTTTTGTTACCAGGGCCCTGCAATAAGAATTTTTCTACCCAAAATTCGCCATTTTTTCGCGCAGCATTACATAACTTTCACTACTTAAAAAGTTCCTTTTTAACTGCGAGAAAGTAAAAATTAATTTACAGGGTAATTGTTACCCACAGTTTTGTAGATACAAGTAGTAGGTAAACATTTGAGTAGGCATATAATACATAAACATGCCTGCGGATGTATTTTTTTTATTTATTTATTTTCTTTTGGATATATCAATACAAAGATCAGTGTTAATACCCTCTACATTTGTTATAGTTGCTTATATCTACTTTCAATTAACTTACAATAATCTTACAAATAATATTAAAATAACTTGCAACTAGGGTGGTAGAGGTATCTTTGTACAATATCTCTACTTAGAATCGAAATCTGAGAATTTATTTAAGAATGTATGGAAAGGAAATTTATTTTTAATGCGGGTTCTGTGAGTTGGGTTTTGGCAGAGTCTTCGCGGGGTTAGTTTGGGTATATTTGGAGTTTTGGAAGAACCTGTGGATGTAAACAACAGTTCTGAGAAACAGGAATCTAGTTTACACCTTGCAGCGGCCAGGAGGCTACTGTTTTACTTTTAGAGACGCAGGTGTCCAGAGCGTGTGCGGAAGTTCCACGAGCAGTGGTAACGAAGAGTGAGGCCTGGGAGAGGTAGCTCAGTGCATAAACTGATGTCACTGCAGGGCAGTCATGTCACTGCACTGACCGGGAGGGCCTAGGTTCCAGTCCCGACGGCGACAGGATTTTTTGACACTAGCTTTTCAGCTAGGTCGAATTCAGTCGCTGTCTGGAGGAGAATTCTAGCGGCCGGCTGCTCTGATTGGTAGTTTTCCGTGGTTTCTCCGATCAACACCCGGTGAATGCCGGAGCAGTACCCTAACAAAAGGGGCCACGGACCACGCGCGATCTTTCCGACCTCTTCCTTGTCCTATCCTCTAACCTTACACACACGAACATACACTACACTACCACATATTCCAGAAGACCGATCGGGAGGTTAGAGCTTGTTCCGGCTGAGGTGGTGCCCCGCTGGTGGTAGAATCCTGGTCAGGAGGAAACCCCACTAGCCGACGGTAGGTCGGCGCCGGATCTCGCCATCGAGCGGGGAAAGATCACCATCTCCAGAGAAAACATGCATTACACTTACGGGACTAATGACCAAATCCGTTGACGCGCTTGGAACTAGGAAAAAATTAATCAATCAGCCGCTCTCTGGAGAAGAATTCTACTGGTCGGCTGCTCTGATCGGTAGTTTTCCGTAGTTTCTCCAATCAATTCTTGTCCTATTCTCACTTTTTACATACACTTACACTTATATGCACTACACTAGCACACTTGCCGGGAGACAGTCGCGCGGGAGCTTAGAGTTTGTTCCGGCTGGGGCGGTGCCCGGTTGGTGGAAGATACCTGATTCGCGAAAACCCCGGTAGTCTACGCTAGTCTCGCCATCCAAGAGGAAAGATCGCAGCCCCCTTCCGATGAAAAAACATGCACTATGCTTACGGGCTTATTACGTCTGTAGTCGATGCGCCTAGAATCACTAACAACCAGTCAATCAAATCAAACGAAGCTTCTAGATGGCAGAGTGTTAGTGTGTGTGTGTGTCTGCCAGAGTGCCCGGAGGAGCGTCGGAGTGGACAGAGCGCTCCAAAGGAAGAGCTGACAAGGCGGGTCGGGCACCGAGTGGATACCAGGTGGGTCGGCGAGGACTCCGTAGCTGGGGCTTGCAGAAACACAGCGTACTAGTCCTGGTGTTTATGGCTTACCAACTAGCATATTGTGAAAATGAGACGAATATAGCTTTAAATATTAAAATACAAACACATCTTGAAACTCAGGTTAACGGGGCTTCGTCAGTAGAAGAAAATAGGAATTAAAACATGGTTGTTTGCCAACGTTTTGGAAAATGTATTTCCATCCTCCACTATATAAAATGAGAAAGGTTACATAAATCTACAAAGATACGTGTCAGATTCAATTACACTAACTAGGTACAGTTGAATACATTTAAAAATGTTTTACAAGAGTTACAAAACTTTTAACCACCAACAAAGCAAATACATAACTAAATAATCTGCTGCTTATTCTTGACTATTGGGCACCTCATAGGAAGTGAGGAACATACACACATCATCACAGAAACACCAGCAATAACTACTAATGGTATAATGTTCGGCGGTGATAGTATAATTTGCTATGACTAACTGAGGTAAAACTACTTTCCGGTAAGCGTCCGGTAGGCAATTAAACATACATATATCCTTGCATAGTGAAGTATAGCTTTTTACATGACTATTTATTTATTTATTTATTTATTTATTTATTTATTTATTTATTTATTTTTTATTTATTTATTTATTTATTTATTTATTTATTTATTTATTTATTTATTTATTTATTTATTTATTTATTTATTTATTTATTTATTTATTTATTTATTTATTTATTTATTTATTTATATGCCACTTTCTTACTTCCATTCTAATGCTATTGTAAAATTAAAATATTTCATGTAGCAATGTTGCTTCTTTGTCACTTTATATAGCCCTGAGGGTGGAAATACATTTTTCGAAACGTTGACAAACAACCATGTTTTAATGTCTTTTTACTCCTACTAACCAAGACCCGTTAACATGACTTTAATATATTATTTATGGTCATTAAGTATTCTCAATGTTACAAACTGTTCGAAAACACTTTTACCTGCTTGGGCAATGTCAATATTTTTTCCCTTTTGGTTTTCAGCAGCCTCGCAAGTGGTGCCCCGTCTTGACGGTCGAATCGTTGGAGGCAGCTCCACCTCCATCGTCAGCTACCCCTACCAGGTAAGCACACCTTTCAATTCTCCATTAACAAAAATCGCCGCGTTTCATTGGGTATTGTTAAACATGTTGACTTAATGATTCTTGGATGTCAGTGATGAGTCGCGTCTCATTCGATCGAACTGAAGTTTCGGCCATCTTGTTGTGAGCATTACACGCACAAGAAGGTCACAACAAGATGGTCGAAACTTCAACACGTTCGACTGAGATGCGGCTCATCACGGACCGGCAAGAATTAAATGACTCCGGTCCGGATCTTACGAACTCATGGTAACATAATGTTCAATTATGAAGTGAACGTATTGTCCAATTCTCATACGAACAATTCAATCATGCTGGGTTCGTGATTGATATTTTCAGGTCTCTATTCAGTATGGAGGCAGCCACATCTGCGGTGGTTCGATCATCAGTTCTCAGTGGGTCCTGACTGCTGCTCACTGCATGATCTAGTGAGTATTTGTTCTTAGGCCTATTAGAGATTTAAGTTGAAATTTGAATCAAAGAACAAGTATAAATGTGTGCATGTTCCGTGCAGCTCCACTTCTGGATACACTGTGCGCGCTGGCACCAGCACTCGCAACTCCGGAGGAACCGTCTACAGCGTGTCCAGCGTTGTTCGGCACGCCAACTACAACTCCGTCACCACGAACTATGACATCGCTGTTATCCGCGTAAGTTTCTAGATTTGTAGCCTCTAAATGTTCTGTACGTTTACACTTACTTTACTCGTGCAATTGGCTTTTAGAGAATAAAGTTCACTTTAAATAAATGCCACTTTAGCTTTTGCTGTATTTCAATGGATGGTTTTGGAGGAATAATCGTTTGCTATATCTATGTTCAAGTAAATATATATTATATCGTATTGGGGATGGAAGTCAATCGCTGTTTGTGATCAATTATTTAAACAAATTTTAAAAGATCTAAAATTATCACTTGACCATTTAACAAATGTTGTGCATGTACAATGTTACGGGTTAAATGTAGAGGCAAGTCATACCCGGTCACCGCTTTCTCTTCAATTTGATGAAGGTTCCTAAAGTAGTCGTGCTGACAAAAGCTTCACTTTTGCACAGCAATTTCTTGACAACTTCATAAAGTCACGAAGGCTGAACTTACAGTGTTTCAAGAACTTACAGTGAACTTCAGCAATCTGTAAGTATTGTCGAAGAATTTATTTTCTTTTTACATACAAAAGACGAATAAAGCAAATTTGTAAACTGAAGGAATTGTGATACACATTACAACAATCTTCTATCGCGCGCAACAAAGCGTTTGTGCCTTGCCACATCAGATGATCGTCAGAATAGCGGAGCACTCGTGTGAAAATGACGTAATTGATATCCCGTGTCTACGAGTGTCTTTACAGTCTTGAAAATAAGTACAAAAGATCAAAAGATCCACATCTGGTAGCGAAATTGACAAAAACATGGGAATCTGGTCTTCTCGGGCCAAATTGGCCAAGGAAGTATACATTGATAATATTATGAGGCACCCACTGGTACTTTTTCCCACCATGAAATGAATCAACCTGCAGCCTTACCTCTTTTTCGTTAAACGGTCACCCCCAAGTTCTTCACCAACTGGTTCCGACCCGTTTGCAGTGACCCGTTCCCCAGAGATCTTTCCTCTCCGGGTCACGACGAGCGAAGTAGGCTACAATATCGAAATGTTCGAAATTAAATAAAATCTATCTGCAGAAAATCTGAAAGGGATTATTGTATAGACTGCTATCAATTGCAGGAAATATAAAACAAGTATAGGAAAGGGCAGTTATGTAAGGTGTTTTTTGGAAATTACACGAGTTAGTTTCAGGTACGTATCCTAATTTGTAATTCCGAAAGAAGGAAAGTAAATAATGCAATGATTCTCCCTGATTGTAGAGCAAGCCCGTAAGCACAAATCTTTAACAGACATATGAAATCTTGATGTCAGAACAGGACCTGTCGGGCAAGTGTGAATAAAGAGGAAAATGTCACACGCATAACTTGCTATACAAAAATGTCCACTGTATGTTCATTGAGATTATGCTCAGAAGTACGTAACATTTACACCCATATGCTATTTAACCCTTGCACATGTAATTCAAGCGGTAATATTTGTAATAAATTAACGAGTTACATTCTTCTATTGAAAAAAATAATTCTGGTTTGTTTTTGTACCTTCTGTTCCAGATCTCCGGCAGATTCACCTTCAGCAGCACAGTGCAGCCCATTGGCCTTGCCACCTCTGCGCCTGCCGCTGGCGCCACCGCCGTCGTCACCGGCTGGGGCACCACCACCGTAAGTGCAGTCCCTCTACGTGCAGTTGGTGCTCTTGACGCGGTGATCGAAGGGCTAACGTGAGTCTGTTTCCAGGAGGGAGGCTCTGCTGCCAACACCCTGCAGTACGTGACCGTGCCCATCGTGTCCAACTCCGCCTGCAACTCCTATTATGGCTCTGGCTCCATTACTACCCAAATGTTGTGCGCCGGCTACACCGCCGGTGGCCGCGATGCCTGCCAGGGTGACTCTGGCGGCCCCCTGGTGTCTGGTGGTGTGCAGGTGGGCATCGTGTCCTGGGGCTATGGATGCGCCCGCCCTAACTACCCTGGCGTCTACACCAACGTGGCCACTTTCCGCTCCTGGATAAGCGGCAACACCGGGATCTAAGAAACTTGTTACGCTGCTTTTATGGATCTCATTCTCTTTCTTTTACTAATACGTTCTTTATGTTTTGAATAAATATATGTTTAACTAACGGTTTCACGTTTTTAGATATTTAAATCCCAAACATATTATACTGATGTAAAATTAGGTAATGTAGAACAAGTTAGCAACGGCGCATAAAATAAAATAACGATACTTCTTTGTTGTTCTAAGTACTTATTGCGATAAATTTCCATAACTCTTGTGTTGTTAAATTTTGTACTTAAAACAATTTACTTCGTACTAAAGATATTTCAGACATAGTAGAAACGAAAAATAACTCGTAACAGAATGTGTGAGTTAAAGAATTTAACAGTGAGACTTCTGTTAAAATAATGATTCTACAACAATGCACTGAAATTTGTGAAAAATTGCAGATTTCAACAATATTACCTGCACCATTTCTTTGAGCTCTATTTATGATATTCGAGAATAAAATTTAATCACAAAATTTTGAGCCAATTTTGAGAACATTTTGAATATGTTACGTATTTATCTGAAGAACCTCCAAAATCAGATTATCCGTTTCCAACTCTTATGGCATCGTGT
Organism: Teleogryllus occipitalis; assembly: GCA_011170035.1. Lineage (NCBI taxonomy): Eukaryota > Metazoa > Arthropoda > Insecta > Orthoptera > Gryllidae > Teleogryllus > Teleogryllus occipitalis. Next base: position 34,497 of record BLKR01005221.1, read on the forward strand.
GCGTTCATTGGGGAATGCCAATTTTGGAGAAAATCTGCTTGAATTTTAGGCGCTATCTTTGACCTCTTTGACCGCGCACACACGGATGGGCAGACGTTTTGAAGCCAATATTTTTTTTAATAATTAAAAACCCATAAATTATTAAGTTTCTTTTGATTGTCTTTCATATTTATATTAACAAAAAGTTCCATTTATTGTTGACAATCATGGATTGGATTTAAAATAAAAATTATGAAAGTAGGTTTATTTCACCATTAAGTCTTTATATAACTTTGTACAACGTTTCAGAGATCTGTGCGTCTCCATCTTCAGGTACATTCCTTTTGATAAAATACATCAATATTAAAATTGAATCAATCATTATCAATAAAGACATTATGTAAGCAGAAAAAAATATTAGTGAAACCTACCTTTCATAGATGTATTACGTATTCATTAACAACATCGACATATACAAATATTTTGTTGGAAAAATTCCAAGATTGATACGTCAAATGATATATCAATGCAATAAACAAATTAGAAACTAGAATAAAAGAAAATGAAAGGAATATTAGGGAGTCGTCTAATAGGCAGAACTCAGTAACGACCCATAGAATAGAAATGGGTCATAAATTGGATTTTGCAAATATTAAAATTCTTGATAATAAAACCAGAAGATTCCCAAGAATAATTTCAGAAACACTACATATTAAATTAAACAAAACCGAGAATTCTATGGTAGAATGTAACAACTTCACCAACGCATATGACAATGTATTGCGCAAAATTAAATAATATTTCAAACGAATCAAATTCCATCTTTCAATACAACTAAAACGTGTCTTCCATTATTGACTCTACCCCTGTGGTTACCTTCGCCTACCTTTCAATTCCATTCACTTTTTTATTAGGTTCACTGACAGAACTAAACTTGGTAATAGTATGACGTTAATGTGCACTCAATATGACGTTAATGTGCACACAACAACTATGGGGTGAAAAGTTTAGACATTTATTACGTTTATGTCTAAAACAATTTGTTTATTGTACTGGTATATCATTTGACCTATCAATCTTAGAATTTTTCCAACGAGATATTTGTTCATATCGATGTTGTTTATAAATATGTAATATATCTATGAAAGGGAAGCTTCAGCTAATATTGTTTTCTGCTTACATCATGTCATCATTCATACTGATTGATTCAATTTTAATATTGATATATTTTGTCAAAAGAAATGTACCTGAAGATGGAGACGCACAGATCTCTAAAACGTTGTACCAAGTTGTATCAAGAGTTAGTGGTGAAATAAACCGACTTTCATATTCTTTATTTTAAATATGATTGTCTATAATAAATGGAATTTAATAATCGAATCCAGAAAACATGAATTTTGACTACATGTATTTAAGAAAGTAATTTACTACATACAGATGCATAAAGTGTAACGAGGAAATGTTGGTCATATAATATATTTTTTGACTTGCTTCATTTATAAATTGGTTATTTCAAAAAATATTCTTGAAAGTTCTGTGTTGATAGCGTTTGCGTCACAGATCTGTAGATTCCACTTGAAAATATCTGTGTATGCTTCCTACAACTATCTGAAGGACTTTATATTAAATGATGTTGGTCGTGCATAAACTCACTCTTATCTTTTTCTTAGTGTCTACGTCGTTTGAAGAGTGTGGAGTAATTAATAGATTTGTTGTATTAATATATGATGCGCAATATATTCTAACCGTAGCATCTTACCAATGGCATCTTAGACAATAAAAAATCTTTTTTTGTTATTTTTTTCGTTCAGTTAATTAAATACGCTCATTAATTCCATGAAAAATCGTGATCTCTACAATGTCAATAGCACGCGCATAATAAAAATTAAACCATGCAATTAAAATTACACACTATTCAGAAAAGGAGTCAAATCGCCTATACTGCGATTTTTCCGACGCCGCGTCTGACATTTCATCAGCTGTTATGGTGTCACTAAATCGGGACCTTACACGTCACTACAGTGACGTCATTATGGTGGTATTCAACCTTCCGATTGGATGATACCGTAACAGCAGTTTTACTTCACAGGCAGCAATGAACGAACCGCAGTATAATAAAGAAATTATAACACAGACGTAGCGATGGTATTTTCAATCGGCCATGAAACATGAACAAAAATGTACATCTACAACTACATATAAACAACGAGGCAATAAAACTAAATTGGCGAAGTAAACGTTAAGCTAGCTGACCAATGGAACAACATTAAGTATTTAACCTGATTAAATGAAAAGTTTTACATGTAAAACATTTGGTATTAGGATTACAGATGTAAAAACTATAACATCAGTTGTGTTTACACGTTCTAAAAAGAACGCTATTGAAAAACTGTGTCAGAAGTAACTAGTTTTTTATTTCCCAATTTATTCATATTGTATTTTATGACATACCTGTCTTTACTTTCCCAAAGAAGTAACGTTTACTTCTTACGGTCCTTGGCCCGTTTGTTAGGGTACTGCTTCGGCATTCGCCCGTTATTGATCGGAGAAAGGACAGAAAACTATCGGTCAGAGCAGTCGGCAGCTACAATTCTTCTCCTGACCACGGTTGGTTCCCACTAATCGGATAAATTTGGGGGAAGGAACGCCCCTGAAACTGACCACTAGCTCGACGCAGGAGAGGCTTACCCGAATTTATTGATTGATTGGTTTATTGACGTTTACGACAGTTTCCACGTCAACTGTCATCATCACCGTTTATGTAGTGCATGTTTTATCCCGGGATTGATTGATTTTTTCGTGTATCCGGGCGCGTCAACTGCTTTGGCCATTAGTCCCGTTAGTGTAGTGCATCTTTTTTCTCGGGAGATGGCGGTGATCTCCCCCCTACCTGGCGTCGACCTACCGTCGGCTAGTGGAATTTTCCCCCTAACCAGGACTCTCCCACCAGCGGGACACCCAGCTGGGACAAGCTCTAAGCTCCCGACCGGTATTCCGGAATATGTGGTAGTGGAGTGCATGTTAGTGTGTGTGTGTGTGTGTGTGTGAGAGAGAGAGAGAGAGAGAGAGAGAGAGAGAGAGAGAGAGAGAGAGAGGATAGGATAAAGAAGAGGAAGGACAGATCGTGCGCGGTCCGTGCCCGTTTGTTAAGGTACTGCTCGGGCATTCGCCTGGTGTTGATGGAGGAACCACGGAAAACAACCAATCAGAGCAGCCGTCCGCTAGCATTCTCCTCCAGACAGCGACTGAATTCGACCTAGCTGAAAAGCTAGTGTCGAAAATCCTGCCACCGTGAGGACTGGAACATAGGACCTCCCGGTCAGAGGCGCTGCAGTGACATCAGTTGATGCACTGAGCTATCGCTCCCTGTTATTATCCCGGGAGGTGGCGGTACTCCTCAGGCACTGGATCTTCACATCCGGCGGTGACCTACGGTTCAGCTTGAGGAAGATTTTTCCCCTCCAAGAATCTCCCCTAGCGGGTCACCGCCCCAGCCCGAACAAACCTTAAGTTGTCGATTGGCCTCCAGACATGTGTGGTAGTGCATGTAAGTGTGTGTTAGTAAGAAGAGAGATCAGGACAAACAAGAGGAAGGAAAGTTCCTGAGCGTCCCATGGTCTGTTTGGTAAAGTTATGTTCCGGCAATCGCCTGGTATTGATCAGAGCAGCCGGCCGCTAGAATTCTCTTCCAGAAAGTTGCTCATTTTAACCTAGCTAAATAAATAAATAAATAAATAAATAAATAAATAAATAAATAAATAAATAAATAAATAAATAAATAAATAAATAAATAAATAAATAAATAAATAAATAAATAAATAAATAAATAAATAAACAAATAAACAAATAAACAAATAAATAAATAAATAAATAAATAAATAAATAAATAAATAAATAAATAAATAAATAAATAAATAAATAAATAAATAAATAAATAAATAAAAAGTAAGTATATGCAAACATTTCGCTCTTGCATTTTAGAAATAAAATATTCACAATAATTTTCTAATGAAATAAGTTCCAAAACATAGAGTGTATCTTCGATTGTCATCAAGCGCCCCGTATGTAAGTTTCTTTTCAGTTTTCTTAAAAATAACATTATTTTACGATAAGCTTAAAACTGACTTCGGTAGAATTGCTAAAAACTCTTGTCACTATGCACTTCAAACTAAAAAGAGTCCAATAGATGTGGCCTTTGCCATCAGTTGTGAAAGGACGAACGCGCTAGATATGACACCTGTTGATAGACTTCACCGTTCCTGCTGATGCATTCTCAGAATCAGTTGCTACTTTGTAAGAGTTGAGAGAGCTGTGCCAATGCATGGGCAGTTTCCGGAGGTCAGCGTTTCGACCCTCGGATTCTACTGTTCAGTCAAATTCTCGAGTCTCGCTCAGGCAGACGATAAATCACTGGATACATTCCAGGCTATCAATTTCTTTTCGCAGTGGGGAAGACAGAAATGCGAGCGACAGATGTTTGACCGTTGGCCCCAGCAAATATTCTGCGAACTCTTGTGTATGTTACAGAGAAAGAGGGAGAGAGAAAGGAGAGAGAGGGAGAGGAGAGGGAGGGGAGAAAGAGAGGAGAGAGAGATCTCTACCTATATAGAGTACTTTTTGCGTAATTTTGCATGATTATATGGGGAAGAAAGTTCGTGCTAGTGCACTAGTTTTTTACTCGGAGCAAAGAATATTTTTCCCATAGTCAAGAGCTGTTGGTCTTCATTCAAATACACCGTAGAGAAAATCTAGACCGGCCACGAAACGTATACATCAGTTTTAACACTGAAACCCAACAAATTCTGAAAATATTAAATAAATTATTTGGGTACCCGTTCGAATCAAATCAGTGGACTTGTAAAACCTCATCCATATCAAAATAATATCTTGATAACAAACTCGTATGAAATTTTCCTCTTACCAGCTAGTGTCACAACAGCCACTCCACAGCGCTATAAATGCCCGATGACAGAGTGGAAGTTACGTAGACCTACAAGCTCTCAACATGCTTAAACTTATCAGCTTCTTGTGCTTGTTGGCGGTCGTTCTTGGTAAGTATAAATTTCACTTGGCTGTGAAATCCAGAAATACTTTGACAAATGGAAATAGAATTGCCGCATTGTTCAAACACATTATCAGTATATCAGATATTAGTTAATATTTACCAGTGTATGCAAAGTCTTTTCCGGTTTTACTAAGAGATATCTCCAGCAAACAGAAGCCGAGTATGAATTTGAAACTAAGTTAGTCTCTTTTCTTATTTAATTAAAAGGAAAAGGCTGTGGAATGTCATCTTTTGCTGGTAGAAACATATGGTGAATACGGTCCAAAGATTAAAACGTGAGACATCTTTTCGACAATTTAATCCTGATTATTACAATGACAAAGACTACGTGCTCTGGTTGACCACAAAAGTAGACCACAAATTCAGCAGATATTTGCGAGTAATGGGGAAAACTAATAAACTCGGTAAATGGCTCCCACACGATTTAAATGAATGATAGGTCTACGACAATGCGCGATTAATTGATTTTTCGTGTTTCCGCGCGCGTCAACTGCTTTGGTCAATAGTCCCGTAACTGTAGTGCATTTTTTTCTCGAGAGAGGGTGATGATCTTCTCCCGCTGGATGGCGAGATCAGGCGCCGACCTACCATCGGCTAGTGAGATTTCCCCCTAACTAGGACTCTCCCACCAGCAGGGCACCGCCCCAGCCGGGACAAGCTCTAAGCTCCCGATCGATCTCCCGGAATATGTTATAGTGTAGTGCATGTTAGTGTAAGTGTGTGTGTGTGTGTGTGTGTGTGTGTGTGTGTGTGTGTAAGGAGAGAGGACAGGACAAGAAGAGGAAGGAAAGATCGCGCGCGGTCCGTGGCCCGTTTGGTACGGTATTGCTCCGGCATTCGCCTGGTGTTGATCGGAGAAACCACGGAAAACTACCGATCGGAGCTGCCGGCCGCTTAGAATTCTCCTCCAGACAGCGACTGAATTCGACCTAGCTGAAAAGCTAGTATCGAAAATCTAGTCACCGTGGGGAGTGGGAACCTAGGACCTCCCGGTCAGAGGCGCTGCAGAGACATCAGTTGATGCACTAAGCCACCGCTCCCGGTACAATACGCCGTCTCACACAGCAAAACCAGTGAAAGACACCTTGAAATCGCTTAGATGGGACATATTTTCGCACCCGCTATACTCCCTCGACTTGGCGCCATCTGACTATCACCTCTTCGCATCAATGGGACACGTGCTCGAAGAGCAGCACTTCAGCAATTTCGAGGAAGTCGAAAAATGGTTCCACGGATGTTTTGCCGCAAAAGACAAGCAATTTTTCTGGCATGGTGTTCATAATTTACGTGAAAGATGGGCAAAGTGTGTAGAAGCTGATGGTGAATATTTTGAATAAATAAAAAATGTATTTCCCTTGCCAATTATATACCACAAAACTGAAGAAAAACTTATGTATACAACTGGTATTAAAATAATATATAAATCTAATAACATACATTCTACAAAATAACTAGTGGTGTTAAAACAGCACGTACTTTCTCGCCCGTACTTTCACCCAAAATTACGCGAAAAGTTCTCAAATTTTCCAAAAAAAATGTATATGACCTTATTTCAAAATCTATCGTTAAGGTACAGATTTCATTACGGAAAACCATCTATCTTCATGATTGTAGTGGGAGCAAGACACCGAAAAGAATTGAATTTTTGCAATATTCGAACATCAGAGTTTTTAAGGGACATGAGACCTGCACCATTTTGTGGCACACTATTCAACAGCCAAATTTAATCAAAAACGATCGAGCCTTTTTTTTTAATTTCAAAAATGTTCCAGGAGCTTCATGTAAAGTACCCCTTGAAATTAACTCATTAAGTCCGATTATTCCCTTTTGGGAAAACACAGATTTTGCTTTCTTGGAAGCAGTATATCTCTCCCCTGATAATGAAACCATTGTCAGGGAAGAGACAGAGATCTGCTTAACCTGAGGAATATTCAATCCGCTGCTTTACTGCGAGTCTGTGTTTTTAGAGAAGTTAGCATATCGAAAATTTTCAAAAAGTCGTTCCGAGGCAATAACTAATTTTTTTGTTCAGAAATTGTTGTTTTTCGCGGAAATCTGTACATGCAGGTACTTAAAAGAAACATTGAACATAATTTTATGATTACAAACAATCGTGACTTCCGTTTATGCAGAGTGTGAGAAAGTTTATTTTACGATGTTCCCAATTGGGAACATTGGGAAGATACGGTGTATTTTTGACCCAACAGTTTTTTGTTTGTATTATTACTTTTTTCTTTTGTTGTAATTTCTTGTTGCCAATAAGATTTCTGATTTTATTATTTTCTATATATACACTGTCTTTCAAGAAATATTTAAGAATTGAGAAAATCCCTAATGTTCTGGAAGAAATTACAGATGAAGTCGCCCTGTGGGAATTCTGATTTGGTGTTGTTGACGTTCTGATCAGAAGAAATAAAAGAGGTTATCTTCGTCAACATACTAACTTTATTATCTGAAGTATCTCTGCCTCCCGATGGGGGTGACAGGGCGCTTACTGACGAATATGAGAGAAAAGAGCGTCTAAAGAAATGTGCTTTGAATGAAATGAAAAATTGCACACAAACTAGAAAAAGTTATTTACGATTCCAAGTGAAACCTGAAAAAGGAGAAATTTTGGCTGTCACATGGAAAGGCAACAAAGTCGAGTGCCTTGCTTCAAATTATGATGTTGTTCACCTTCTGCGACATACAAATCCAAAGAAGACACATGGAAATACCAGAGCCTGCTCTAATTTCAAACTAAAATTCGAAATACGGAAGGAGGTTTGTTGGATCGTTTTATTTCTCAGTAAATGTCAGTTATATGATTAAAAATTGGTACTTGGCTATTCTTTTGAATTGTATAAACACACTAACAAGGAACCTTCCAACAAGTTCAGGTCGAAATCTGGCCTCGTATTTTTTCTATAGATAAATATTTACTATTTCTATATGCTGTAAAAAAAAATAGCTGCCGTCTC
>BLKR01005221.1:47500-86010 GCA_011170035.1 Teleogryllus occipitalis
TAAATAGATAAACAGTCGCACATTTTCTATATTATTTTGGAGTAACGAAAAATTTAATGAAAGAAAATGTTCCCATACTTAGGCAAAGACAATTGAATCTGTTTGGTATGTGAAGAGCGATTACATAAATATTTAATAATTGAACAAGATCTGGAATTTAAAATGCGAAAAGTTATTAATGTTATTTTTTGTATTTTACTTCAAAAGTATTATAACGAACAAAATATTAGAAATATGAAGACATTTGATAATAGAAAGTATAAAAGTACAGCGGGTTGATAAAAGAGAACAGCTGTCCTTTGTTTCAAACTGCGCGGTACAGAAAGGATATAGAACAGTGCATAAGAGAGAGACGAGTATGTGATTTCGGGCAGGCAACATGATGCCGTAATTTGAATTGTTGATTCATGAGAAATGTTATAAAAAGTGTGAAGGTTTTCGAAAAATGATGCTCTAATGGGTGAAACATTAGTCAGGGAGCCTTTTTTGATTTTGGATCGTCGGAATCTAAGAAAAACGGTATGGAATTAGGCGTGGACTTCGATGCGGAATTGGCAATGGTCGGGGACGTCACTTCGAGGCCAGATGAGCGATACCAGGGCAGTGACAAATATTCATCATAATAACATTTATAGCAAGGCCAGGATTGTCAGTAAATGTTAAGAATAAAAACAAGTCTATTGGAAAATTTCCACTTTTAAAAAGAGTGCACTCGCGAGAATGGTATTGTATGTAAAATATGTATAAATGTGCGAGTGATATGTTGATGTTTTTAATATAATTTGTTTTATGACAAATGAGTTTATACTTATATTTCGCTGTTATGTTATGTGTATTAGAATGAGGAGTGGATTCGCTGAACATTAAAACCGCGAGAAGATAATCGGTATAATAAATAGCTACCGACATTGCGATTCGGCAGAATTGTGAAATCTGTGTTATTTTCTTTCCAGTAGGTAGTAGAAATCAAATGACAGGGGAAAAAATAGGATAGAGCTAGGCTCTCAAAATAAACTATAATATTATTTCGTTGCCTGTATAGGGACGACTTCGCGGTCCCATACGAAATATAAATCTGTACTGTAATGGGACACAGAACGATTCAATATAGGAGTCTTTGCGGATCTGTGTTCAAAATTTAGATTTAATGTAATAGGTAATAGCTTGCAATTCGTGTGTAAACAGATTTTGTTATTAATACGAAGTTGTTAATACGGGTGTGCACGTAACACGCAATTGATATTTCGGAAATTCGCCGAATAAATTAGCCCTGTGGATTTAGCGACCATTGTGCCAAAGTAAATATCTATTCATTTACGTGAATTTATAAGCACGAATAGGTCTAACTTGCCCATTTTGGGGAGAACTAATTAATTTATCAATTATTACCTATATTAATTAATGGAAAGGATTATGAACCGCTACACTCTCACGTGTGTTTTATAAACATAGTTTAGGTTTCCGGGCAGCTCAGGGCGATAGGGATATATCTTACGGAACTGTGAAGGAAGTGCAATATCAACAAAGAATACACACACACATTGATGAACAAAACATATGACTTTACTGATCTTAAAGAAGAAAATCGTAAGAATTTAGAAAGATTATTTGTCGTGAAATTTTCTTTTACCAGGATTATATTTGACAATTTTCTTAAGCTTAATTACAAAATGACACATGAGCGACCACACACATGATGCAATTAGCAATCGTAGAATCAACTTTGAATAATTAATCAAAAGTTCTTTGAACCTATCAATCTTTGAATTGCCCAAAACAAAATAACTATTGCTTGGTTAAAAGAAGCGACAAGTATAGCGTCACGTTGGCGGCCGTGGGTGGGAGGAGGAGGGGAAGTATCGCATACCTGCGAGCTGAATAGCTTGGCGCCCTCGCGTTGGGATACATTTAGACAAAGGGGACGCCAACTTGGCCGGGAACGTCTCGTGGTAGACGCGAGCCTCCCTCCTACACCTAGGACGGCTACACTCTGGTATAAAATCGAGCCGACGAGCTCACACGGGGGTTTTTGATATTCAGGAAACCTCGCGCGATGCGCAAAACTTTACGCCCAGGCTGGAGCGTGTTGTGCCTATTGCACGGGTGACGAGGTCACGGTAGTGGCGCGGGAGTAGCGTCAGAGGAGGCGGGGCCTCCCTAGCTATGTAGGGTATCCACAGGGAAATACTCACAAGTGTGTAGTTTCGGAACAGAGGTTGGTTATTGTACATACGTGTAAATAAACTTGTACATACTTGTAAATGTGTGTGTGTTTTTCTCCATGACGCCACACAACGCTCCCCAGCTGTTTGGGAAGCGGAGTTCTTCGCAGGACAATTTCCGGCGGCAGACTGCAGAGGGGTGGCACCCTAGACAGGATGCAGACGGTCGGGGGCGCCCTTTTGGATGGCCAGGCGAATTATAGGTTCGAGTAGATTTGAGTTTCCGTCAAAAACTGTCCTCAGAGGTCATCGACAACAGATGGTTCGACTTGCAACATTTGTTTCGCCAAATTACGCATTCGTTACCAGCCAATCTTTTATGAGTGTCGCAAGTTATGATAGTTCTCAGAACAATCAGAATTTTAAACAATGTAGCAGACATTTTTCTAGTCTCCAATCTTGAATTTAATAAAATTAACTTGCACGAATATAAAGCTTTCTAATGGTCGAGCTCATCGCGTGGCAATGTAGTCCATGAAACAAGTGAAATAACGTATGAGAATATTATTCTAGAGAAAATAATTATTTTATTTGGTCCTCCCATTCCAGATCTCCGGTAGCTTCACTTTCAGCAGTACCATGAAATCCATCGAACTTGCCTCCTCTGTTCCTGACTCTGGCACCCTCGCTGTCGTCACTGGCTGGGGCCTCACCACTGTAAGTGCAGTCCCCACTAGTTTCTAGTACAGTTACAGCTCCTGGAGCGGTGATCGGTGGTATAACGTGGGTCTCTCTGCAGGTGGGAGGCTCCTCTCCTGACACCCTGCATTTCGTGAAATTGCCCATCGTCTCCACATCCGCCTGCAACGCCTCCTATGGCTCTGACTTAATCACCGCCCGCATGGTGTGTGCTGGCTACGCCGCCGGTGGCCGCGATGCCTGCCAGGGGGACAATGGTGGCCCCCTGGTGTCTGGTGGTGTGCAGGTGGGCATCGTGTCCTGGGGCTATGGCTGCGCCCGCCCCAACTACCCGGGCGTTTACACCAATGTTGCCAACTTGCTCTCGTGGATCACCGCCAACACTGGTGTCGAAGCCACTTCCAGAAGCTGATTTTATGGATCTCATTCATTTCCTTTTAATGATGTCTTTAAATCAGAATAAATGTAAATTTTCAGTATCGTTTTAATTTTTGAAGTCATTTATTCCCTTACCCTATTGTACTGATGTAACTATACAACTAAGTAATGGGAGAGAAGGTATCAAAGAGTACAAAATATGTATAATGTATTGATGTATGATGTAGATTCCCAAAAAATCAGCCTCCTAGGACAATCTTTCGTAGAGATACAACGAGAAACGTTTTTTTTATGTTTAATTTTTTAATTATTTTGTTAGTTCAAAGGTTCAGTAGTTTATAAGTTTTAATCACTAGAATCATTAGAGCTTACTGTATAAGCCCTTACAAGTGTCTTGAATATCCTTTGTGAAGAAAGTATTGTAATTACTGAAAGTCTCTTCTGGATTAAGATGTGAAGTCTCAAAACATTTCAAACGATATTTACAATCTTCACCTGCGTTTCTCTCTGGAATTATTGCTCCTTATAATTCATAAACGTTTGTCCATGTAACCTAACAATTTCTTAATAACATTCCTTTCCCTAAATTCTGAATGTAACCTGCTTCTTGCCTTTATTTTCTTCCCCTATATCCATGTTTAAAAAAAATAATGTCCTTTCCTCAAAAAATATTTAATAACAGTTCTAAAGAACATTGAAACTCAAGTACATACAATAAAATAGCACTCAATAGCAAATAGCACTCAACGCAGCCTTTAGAAATCTTACATGGCTCCCAACCTCAACCAATGCAAGAATATTAGATCTTTACTACATGCCTCCTTTCTGCATTGCATTGGTTTTTTAATTCATGAATTCACCGACAATGACAAGAGCAAGGATGTTACATGAAAATTAACAATGAAACAATGATGCACAATGAAAAACGAAGCTAAAAGGAAGGCATACCAATCATAACACTAAAACAGCCGAAATGTTAACATCAATATTTTCTGCATTGCGCAGTTCATACGTGCAAACAACTCTATTAATGGAGGGATACTAATGAGTATCTTCTTCAATCCATCCTTATTTTCTAGTGAACAGATTTACTTATTGTACTCTTGTATGAACAGATTGTTTATAAAATTTTAATAAAAACCCCTCATTTTTAATAAAAAAATGTATTAATATTAGAAACTTTGTGATCTCTTTAAACAAATTACTTCTTTTTAGTTTATCCTCAAAGCCTTTGGCCTTGGACGTTTGGACCAACTGTATACAACTCCATGGCAGCAGTAGCAAATCCAATATTCAAATCATCCAAATATCTTACTCCAAAGTAATAAGAAACGTTCCCAATGCCCTCATACCAGGTATGAATGAAAAATTAAAGTTGTACATTCGTTCAAATATTCGTAAGCCATACCAATACTGTAGCCAAATATCTATTAGATAATTGTTTGGAAGTAAAGCGTCTTAAACAATCCAAACCTCTAAATTTGCATTAAACATTTTTAAGTTTTGTGATATGTATGTCAACTGTACATTAAAGAGTAACTAATGAGTACATTTTCCAAGCATTCTTAATGAAGTCAAGAAATTTACTTAAAATTCACATCTAAGAACTGCACGTAAGTAAACTTTTAACAAAATAATTTTTCAAAACTTTTCTACTTTTATCATATATATAACTTGGTCCCTCTTTTCTAGGTACAATTTAAATTTTAAAAATCTGTTTACCCAACATTGATTCAAATTAAATTTTATGACGGTTCCAACAAACATAGATGTTTTCTGGCATCGCTCCTGCCTTTTGTCAAAGGGTCTTTTAGAATATCTTATGTTTTGCAACATTTTTCTTGGACTCTGCGTTTAAGGTAAAATGTCTAATTGATTTATTGATTAGTGATCCTGGGCGCTAGGGTCATTAGTTCCGTAAGTGTAGTGTATGTTTTCATGGTAGTGGTGGGGATGCCCCGCTGGATGGCGAGATCTGGCGCCGGCCAATGTCGGCTTGCGGACATTTCTCCCAGTCAAGTGTCTCCCACTAGCAGGGCACCGCCTCAGCCGCGACAAGCTCTACGAATCCGATTGGTCTTCCGACAAGCGTGATTGTGCACGCTAGTGCACAGGAGTTTATGTGTAAGGGAAAGGAAAAATCGCGCGCGGTCCGTGGTTCGTTTGTTAGGATGGAGCTCCGGCATTCGCCTGGTGTTGTTCGGAGAAACCACAGAAAACTATCAGAGCAGCCGACCGCTAGAATTTTCCTCCTCCTCGTCGTTCAGACAGGCTGGATCAGTCTAGTTACCTTGATAGGTCGAATAATATCCTGCCATCGTCGGGACTCGAACCCTAGGACTACAGAGGCTGTGCAGTGACATCAGCTGATGCCCTGAGCCAGCTTTGACGCTGGACTAATTAACATTGCTGACATTGCATTGTTATGAAATACTTCACTCAATTATTTAAGTAGGTACCACTTAAATTAGTACAATTATTTTAGTAACATTACTCAAATTTACTCATATCTCAATCACTGATTGCTACAAATGCACCAAACTTACTTATATGTGTTGTAACCAATAGGATACATTTGCTGATAAATAATGACAGAACACGTTCAGAACTTAAAGGCGTAAATATTCAAGAACGCTGTGACGTTTTTAAAACTCCCTTCGTGAATGCTTCTGATGATGTTAACCTGATGTTCTCTAATTTAAATCGCTAGAGCTGAGAATAAATGCAAAAAAATACCCCTAATCACTGAAGATACACCGGAAGCGGTAGCTCAGTGCATGAACTGATGTCACTGCAGCGCCTCTGACCGGGAGGTCCTAGATTCGAGTCCTGACGGCGGCAGGATTTTCGACATAAGGTTTTTAGCTAGGTCGAATTCAGTCGCTGTCTGGTGAATAATTCTAGCGGCCGGCTGCTCTGATCGGTAGTTTTCCGTGGTTTCTCCGATCAACACCAGGCGAATGCCGGAGCAGTACCCTACCAAACAGGCCACGGACGGCGCGCGATCTGTCCTTCCTCTTCCTTGACTTATCCTCTCCTCATACACGCACTTACACTAACATGCACTACTCTATCACATATTTCGGGAGATCGGTCGGGAGCTTAGAGCTTGTCCCGGCAGGGACGATGCCCCGCTGGTGGGAGAGTCCTGGTTAGGGGTAAACCCCACTAGTAGACGGTAGGTCGGCGCCGGATCTCGCCATCCAGCGGGGGAAGATCACCGCCATCTCCCGAGAAAAAACATGCACTACACTACAGTTGACGCGCCCGGAAACACGAAAAAATCAATCAATCAAAAAAACTGAAGATTACTCAAAATATCAAAAGAACTGAAGATCTTTAGAACGTGATTGAGTTAAAATCCCTTCTTTAAATAACGCAAATGATATGATAACATGATGGTCTCGTGACTTTCCTGAGTAACGGCACCAACTCTTTGAACTATAAAAACTCAACAGCAAACACAACGCACCTTTTGGAAGCAATCACTATACTGAAGCTCATCGACTTTCTGTTCCTGGTGGCTTTCGCCCTTGGTATGTTCTCTTCATTCAGATTGTGTCAAACCTTAATGTTGGTGTTGTAGTGTTCTTTTTTTTAATTTGTTGCGTCTATATTTCGACGCAACGAGTCTCTAAGCCCCTTAAGGAGCGTTGAGCGCTTTGCGCTGGGAGTAATCCTCCATTAGCATTTGGTGCTGGGGAGTAATCCTCTATTAACTTTTTTTAGTTTGTCATGTCACGTCACGTCGCAGTCAGTTGTCAAGAGGACCACCAGGTAGCATTTCCGCGTACGCGCCTCCCACCACGCGCTCCTGCGTCACTACCCAGCCAGAATTGGGAAGTAATAAGGATAGGTAGGGTTTAGGACACTTCACAGGGATTGGACTAGCCCTAGTGAAGCAGTCAAACTCGTTTTGTTAGAACAAACGTTCTAAATTTTGTTAGTTCACATTAGATTCAACGGGAATCGAACCCGGACCTCGGCGTTGAAAGGCTAGCGACTTCGCTATGTGCCACGAGGGAGGTACAAAGTACGAGGTTCAGTGGTTACACTCTTATTTAGCCTAATATAATCAAGAATGATAAATTTTATGGGAAAGTAATCATAACGTCTAAGGGAATTAAGAAAGAATTTTGTCTTTCCCAATATTTTGTGTATAATAATTAGAAAAAGTTAACAAGGAGTTACTGAAAACCATAAAACAGTAATAAGAGTATTATGTCTTTAAGAGTATCTTCTATTAAGAGTATTATGTATTATAACACGATGTTGCAAATTCAAATTATTTCTTCCCACATTAAGGGTACAAGATTTTCACTTTCCCTCCCTTTTGCTATTGTGTGTGGTGGAAAAGAACTGACATCACCTCACCTGAACGATCTCGAACCGGAACAATTGTAAACTCCGTGTTTAAGGTTCTTTCTGTAACTCTACTCACACTCCTACGGGTTAATTACTATTAGCGCTGTTCCAATGATTGTTAATCCTGGGGCAGGTGGAGAGGGGTACACCTAATTTTGTATCCGAAAATCCTGCTTGAATGGATGGATGGATAGATCAGTCACTCATAACTGTAGGATTAAGAAGCTTTTGAGATGAAATTTGATATATATCTCAGGATTAGGATTATGTTGTGCCGTTCTAGCTATTATTAAGATATTTTAATTTTGGGTGGTAAATTACATGAAACCCCTTTAATAATTTCAATTTTTTTTGAAAATTGGCTGATTTTTTTTGTTTTAATTTTTTGCTCGAATATAAATAATTTTTTATAAGTAAGTTCAATTCCATAAATTTTAATGGGAAGATCCGATTTCAATTAAAAGCTTAGAAAATTTTAAAAATTGCAAAAATCTTAATATTTTAATCACTAAGAGTCTTCGTTTGGAAAAAGTTTGCGCTTTAAACTCAACTATATTTTGTGATTTTGCTTTAAATGAAAAGCAGTGGGCCCAGTTTAGTTTAGCTATTATTACCCTGTTAATAGTATAAGTAGAAACACTACATTTCAGTAAAATCAAAAAATTAAGAGAACCAGTGCTTATCTGCCGTCATTAGTTCAGTAAATACATTCTACATATCCTCTTCGAAGAAACAAGTGAGTGTGACGTTGTTAACAAAACGAAAATAGCGAAGGGAGTCGAAGGTAGTTTTAAATGCAAAAATTCATGAGTGTATGTCTATGCCCATAAATCTTCTGAATAATGTGTTTTTTTACCAAAACATTCAATGATTATAATTTTATGAAGTGCACCGGATTTTTAAGTTAAGGTGAACAATAGGATATTTTTTGTCATACTTCCCTACATGTAGAGATCTTGGTAAATACAGATAATTTGAATTACATTTGCAAACTGTGTTCGGAGGGTTTAGCTAATGTATTGTTCCAGAATCGATCGGTTAACTATTCGAATTTAATTATTTTTCGAATCTTAATATTGAACGACAGGAAAAAAGTTTTGTGGGTTTTCTATTTTCTGTTTAGTGAATATGTAGAACCTTTCTAACTTCCAGAACCCCACACCATGCATTATCTTCACTATTAGCGAGCAACCTTGCTTCTCGAATTTTAGGAATGCCCTAAATTTCGAAGCCAGTTTTCAAACACATGGATTCGTTTAGCTTCGATGTTTTCTGAAAAAATACATTCAATTAAAGATCTTTAAAAGATGTTACGAATTTTTCTAATATGTAAATAATTGTTGCGTAATAACTTGAGGAGAAGTTTTGGTGTACCACGCACTAGTTTAGTTTGGTCGGATGTTACATAACATTTATTCACAGTAATAACTTAGTTGCTTAAAACCCACAAAACCCGCTTTTTAGAGATTTTTAGGATTTTGACGGCAGATCCCGCCAAAAATGATCAGTTCACCTTTAAAATACACGACGCGCCACGAATTATACTTAATTTGTCTCGACTGTGGGATGAGGAGGTTTAACCGTGAGTGATGGACCGATGGACGTATGGCCGGATATACGGTCGGATTTACGGGTAGACGGACGGACGGATGGACGGACGGACAGACAGATAGAGAGGGTTACTCGATTACTGTTTAAGAATTAACGCATTAGAAAGCATATTTGTTGAACACATGGTATTTCTGCCAAGAACCTTTGGTGTAATTGTGCACATACATATACGTAGTAAGCCCGTTGGTTTTGATCTTGAAACTATGGTAATACCACATACGAGGTTAAATGTAACTTCTATTTAGTGGCGCCAAATCCGTTGGCGACTCGTGAGAGATTGAGAAATATCGCAATGGGCAAAGAGTCGGAAAGGTGCGTACGTAATGTTCCATCATTCCAGTAAGGTATTTCCACTCTCTGAGATCGTTGTTTAAGGTGCGAACATAACCAATCTAGAGCAATACCACGGATTCCACATGAAGGTAATTTTGAAAGTAAAATGTCATGATCGATGACATTTTACATAGATGATTTTTTTTTATTTACATAGATTACATAGATGGCATTTTACATTTATGATTTAGTATAGCGTACAGTTATTTTCAATATTTGGCTCATTTTGGAACTCTGTAGGACATAATTGTATTCGTGTAATAGTCCTATTGAATACCACTCGTGCTTTGAAAATTCTCAGATACATCCCCTCCTCGCTTCGCGAGTCGAGAAAATAACTTTAAAACGGACAGGAAAAGGTAGAATGTTATTTATTGAATCGATTCGAACAGTAACAAAAGATTTATTTTAGACCAATGAGTGAACTCCAGCTCTTTCACAATAATTAAATTACATAGCCAGTATGTAACAATTGTGTGATTTACGCCACAGTTTTAATCGTGCATTCTGTATATCTCTTAAAGTTATCAACAAACATTTGTTGGTAGAGGCATTTATCTCTGAAGTGGAGTTGCGTTATCAGGATGTCGTGGGATTGGAGAGAACCTTTCTAATAATTATCAGATTCAAGAGAAACATTGGTGGCCAAAATCATCCCACTTGATCCTTGAAGTTTATCTGAAGGATGTTTTTGATAAATGACTGAATGTCCACAACAATTTTACCGAACAAAATTTAAGACTCGTCGAACATTAAAACTAAATTGATAATTTTTCAGAGAGTGCATGTTTATTGTAATGCTTATTAAACCTAATCTCGCGTTTCCTACTTATAATGCTTTTGTTCACGTCTACAAACAGCTTACAAAACATGCTAGTAATTATTTGTCTTGAAACAAGATGTTTTCTTTTATATAAGTCAATATTAATTTGAACAAACATTGTTTTCTCAGAACAAAGTTTGTTTTTTATTGAGATTTATTTTTCTTTTTGATTAGTTATCTGAACTAAAAAATCTCAGCGTACATTCTTTCCTTTCTCGTAATACTGCTTTACATTCACAATAACTAGCTAACTAACAGTCATTGTGAAGTCATCAAACATTAATCACTCCTCTCAATACGCAATCAATATACTCAACTATTACCTGAGTTGCCCATCGTTGAAAGGCTATTTATCACAATTTATAAGATAAACAAATGAGACATTCTGTCCATAGTGCAAATCCCGCCGCTGTCTGCCCTGCACAGCCCTGTCTTCCGCTGCCTTAACTCCGTTCCTTCCACCCAGCTACACCATGTCCCATCCCTCTTCACCCGCACTTCCTATGACCCTAAATTACTGAAAGCCTAATCGGTCTTTTGCAATGCAATTGGTAGAAATATTTAAGGGATTGAAAAATGTTATCCACTTTGGTTAATTTATTCTTTTTAAGATATTTCCGGAGAACTGAAAAAGCGCTAAATTGCATTTTGCTTTAAGAAATAGAAAAGATAAATGGGATGAATTTTACGAAGTCTCATATGGGTCACTTTTATAAAATTTCTTCCAGATCGGTATAAAACTGAATATTAATATTAGAGCAAATAAATATTGTTTATGTAACAAAGAAATAATTCCAAAAAAAATATTCTAAGTAATGGCCAAACTAACCTACTTTTCAGTTAAAATCCCAACGACATCTGTTTAACCATTACCGATATTAAAACGGACAAATTAACGGACCGACAGACACACTCAAAATAATTGAATCCGGTTTTATAAAATTCATATTATTACATAAGATTAAAAAAGACGTATTAAAATCACAGACAGGCATTTCAATTTTAATACATCCAACTTCTTCTTCAACGAGTAAATATATTCAATGGCCCATTAATGAGACTTAAAGGCTAACTCAGAATAAATGCTACAAACTTCATGTGTATGTAGGGTGATCGAAAATGATAAGATTTTGGCTACGAACATACAGCGATAAATTGTATAAAAAAGTTAAATGCATGTGTAAACGTGTCATTTACTCCTCATTGACAGGCAACCCCGTTGGGACACATATTCGATAGAAATCTTGTTGACTGTGTGAGTACGTGCTCTGCCAAACATCTGTGCATGATAAGATGCGTAATAATCAGGAGACAATGTCAAAAGAGTAACTCTGTTGTATGAAATTTTCCATTTCATTGTCAAAAAGTTATTATTTTTTACTTCACCACATATCCTAGTCGTTCGTAACATTTATTTTGAAACATTCTGTATAAGGCCAAAGAAATACAAATAAAATATATAAAGCACAAACACAAACCACTTTATTCTTATTTCATATTACTTACATAGCTACACTAACCACAATACTACATCAGAATAACCACGACTAACACATCACCTGAATTTCCGATAAAACACCAATTGCATTTCTGAGTGATACATGATATGATATGATGTCGCAGAAAATCTCTGGAATGGGTTTCAAAATTTCAAGCATATTCTCCACCCATTGTCTTCGAAGCAATCAGCATCTCTGAACACATATCAGATCAAGATTCTTTACAAACTTAGCTTTCTGAAATCCCCACCTTCAATTAGCTGCGTAATCACCGGTATCAATAGCCCACGTGATGGTAGTCTGAAGCATTTACTTGCGTCACAGGGGCTACTCGAGACGGCTATAAAAACCTACAGAAAAAGCTGTTCGGCACTCTGCGGAAGAAAGTCAACATGCTGAAGCTCATCACCTTCGTGTGTCTGTTCGCTTACGCCCTCGGTGAGTATGATTCTTAGCAGCAGGCAGAATTCAGTGGCAGATTCAGTAGCAGCAGATTTCAGTGGCAGAATTTACAACTGAAACATTTTTGTCCGAGAGATTCTTGTACAGCTTTTGGTTCGCGATTATTTAGCTAAGTTACTATCCTAACGTGGGGCACTACCGTTGAAAGGTGTTCAATGAAAAAAAAAAAAAGAAAAAAAAAAGGAAGGCCAATTTTTTGAGGCGCGTTTCAGAAGTGGACAAGATCCCACATGCTCAGGATACATGAGCGTTTTGCCTGTTACGTTCAAACCAGAACAGGCAAATCGAACCTCTGTGACCGCAAACCGAGGGGGGGGGAGGTAAACTGCCTGATTAGAACGTGTTCACTTAGAACGTTTTCGTGCTTGTCGGAAAACAAAGTCTGTTCGCGTAAGAGTCTGTTTAGAGTACGATACTCTAGAAAGTTATATGGCGAACCGTATGTTTAAACTATATCGTTCAGACCAGGCATGTCAATTCGCGCCCTCCACACTCCTTGAATGCCTGGGTAGCATGGTCTCCTACGAGCACGGGCAGCTTCCCCTCCCTTCGCTTTGATTTCCCCTCCAAATCCATAAGGGGATGTACCCACGCAAGGCGGAGGGTGTTCATACGAAAATATGTTGGTCAGATTTCATCTTTCCAACAACCGAGATTTGTATTATATTTATATTATTTACTACTTATTACTATTTCGTTTATTTTATTTTTGAATTCCACCTTTTATAACTATTTTGGCCTAGTGGCAGGAATATGTTTGAATGGTGAATTATTTGCTTTTTTTCGTTCTGGTTTATTTTTTTTATTAAATCATTAAGTTATATGTTAGAAATATCAATAATGTGAGATATATTAACAAGTTTCTATACATTAGCAATTCTGCATAGCTTTCGTGCGGACAGGTCTTTTAATTGACAAGAATCTTAATTAATCCTCACATCATAAACGTAGAAGGTTAATTATGTTATTGCACTCTTAAGTAAACAGTTAACGAAATTAATATATTTTCGTTTCAAAATGTTTAAGTTTACTTTCAACTGACGATTTGAAATTTTTCTGATATGTATTCAAATAACATTATACAATTTATTTACTTTTGTTGCGGAAATTGAAATTAATTAAGCTTCTTTTGAAGCAATAACTGTCAATTGATTTCTCTCACTGTCGTGAGCTATGTGTACTGAGACATTGCCACACTGGAGCAATTTGTACAACCCTTACCTTAAAAATTCGTGCCAATTGCTCATCACGCAATGCCCAAAACCTATGCACTTCTCTTTTTATAATATGGTACGTGAGGGCCTTGTCTTAACGATGGAATATGGCATGACTTTTTGCGTCTATCTCAGTCGTGCCGCTAGATGTCACACGATCGCGACCGCATCAATCTGTGCTGCAGATTTAGCGATATCTTGCGGCACGACCGATAAAGTCGCGAAAAGCCGCGCCATACTACATCGTGAAGACACGGTCCTTACGCGCCATGTAGTAAAAACCGAAGAATAGTTACCTCACCCGTGATGTTGACATACCCGGAATAAATACTGGATAACAGCGACCTTTTCTTGAACAAAAGTGAGAGATGAGTGGAGATGTCGAATGTGCAGTCAAACAGCTGATTTGAGAACACAGGACTCGTTTAAAACAGAGGAAAAATCGGGCATCTGCGGGTGTCGGCGGAATGATTTTAAGCCGGAAGTTGACGCAAAGTATCTGTGGCATCCAGGCTTTCAGACAATTTCAAATAATTTAAAGACAAGATCTTGTAGTGAAGCGATATTTCTTGCATTTTTCTATTGAGCATTTCGGTGTAGCCCAGGGTCACTCATTTTAACAAAACTTTACAGGATAAGATCTCGTGTATCAGCTGAAACGAGTCCAGCGCACATGGCCATGAATGGTAGATACATTTCGTTCTCACGTGTTGCAGTTAATGTATCATCCTGCATTCTTGCATTTTTCTATTGAGCATTTCGGTGTAGCCCAGGGTCACTCATTTTAACAAAACTTTACAGGATAAGATCTCGTGTATCAGCTGAAACGAGTCCAGCGCACATGGCCATGAATGGTAGATACATTTCGTTCTCACGTGTTGCAGTTAATGTATCATCCTGATAAGCATCCACTTTAAGTCGTTTAATCAAGGTTACAAAATATTTTACTCCAAACTGCATATCGCGAAATAACACATCAATATCACAAGAAAGCTGATTATTATTTTTATTTAAACAAGTACAAGGTATCGTTATTAGACAAAGATGCATGGGGAATTTTGACTGATTGTGTGTAGTGTGATGTTACATTTTGCATTGCGGGCACTGTTAGCCTAAGGATGAGTTGCGAGAACAGGCTCCGTGGTAAAATATTGCCACGTATCTCGAGAGTGTATGCGCTACATAACAGAGCATCAATACATAGTGCTTCAAATCAGGTTGCAAATTTTCACAAATAGATGTAACGACTGGATCTTGAAAATAGTTTTCTCGGCAAGCTACGATGCTTCTTAAGTTATTTTAACCACATTTTTACCTCACCACCGAACAAAAAATTATTATGTCATTAATATTTCTTTATTAATGGAAAAAATATTAAACAAAAACTTCGCCAAAACGAAAATGATTTCTCAAGTGTTCCTTAAAAGAACCTGCAACATCCGATATTTTCTTTCAAATATTTATTATTCTTTGTTAGATTTTTAATATTACATTCAGATACCTCTGTCAGACACTTTCCCTGAAAGCAAATGCGTTTTTCCAGTTGATTAGTCTTTCTTGCCATCACCACCGAAAATCAAGCTTTAGAGTAACATAGTTAATCAGTTAACTTTCCTTGTTAGAGAAAGTCCTTGTGGTTGAAATTTCTAAAATGAACATTTACATCAAGCAATTCTACCCTCGAAGTAGTACGAATGAATCAAACGATTAAAATTCTTGAACTTCAAAGCTTCCACACCTCGATGGAGACGCCTATCGGTGCTTGTGCTCGTAATTCAGTCTCTCGGACTGTCACGACAATCATTTATTTATTTATTTATTTACGTCAAAAAAACAGTTAAAAACTGCGCATGACGGGCTATGGGGAAAAGTAATTGTGTGCACATTTTCAAAATTTGTGATCCCTACACTAAATCATATACTACTTAAAGTTTTGAATTTGAAAGGAGAAAAAAACAACAAAAAACTCCCATGTAATAAATCGATTTTCAAGTGATAAATAAGCAATAAATTTGAATTTTGAAAGGGAGAAAAAAACCAAAAACTCCCATGTAATAAAATCGATTTTCAAGGATAAATAAGTTAATAAATTTTGAATTTGAAAGGGAGAAAAAAAACAAAAACTCCCATTGTAATAAAATCGATTTTCAAGGATAAATAAGCAATAAATTTTGGCTCTTATTACTTCCTGCCGCGACAACGTGGAAACGATAATTTGAATAATTGTATTTCCCACTGAATTCTAGAAGACGTGCACAGAAAATGAAGTTACATTCGTATCGTTTCCATTCGTATTCTTATGTTTGTGCATGAACATTATTATTAACTTGTGTTCACATTCTAAGACCTCATTATTAATTTCCAGCGGGCACCACCCGTGAGGTGGCCCCCCGCCTGGATGGACGTATTGTGGGAGGCAGCTCCACCTCTATCTCCAGCTACCCCTACCAGGTAAGCACCGCAATCCGTGACTCTCAACACTGATACTTCAAACGTTTCCATACGGCAACGCTACCACACTTTAAAATTATCAGTAAACTTATGGGCTCTTCGCTCTTCAATACAATTCCTTTCTTACGTATGATTATGCAATTGCTTCTAGATCTCCCTGCAGTATGGAGGCAGCCACATCTGCGGTGGCTCCATCATCAGCAATCAGTGGATCCTGACCGCTGCTCACTGCATGGTCTAGTGAGTATTTGCTCTTGGGTCTAGAAGAGATTTAAGTTGAAATTTGAGTCAAAGAGCAAGTGTAAACGTATGCTTCTTCTGTGCAGCTCCACTTCTGGATACACCGTGCGCGTCGGCACCAGCACCCGCAACTCCGGAGGCACCGTCTACGGTGTGTCCAGCGTTATCCGCCACGCCAGCTACAACTCCCGCACCTACGACTACGACATCGCTGTCATCCGCGTAAGTATTTCATATCACGAGTCTACGATGCTTCATATTCATTATGTGGAGGTGTAGAAGAAAGATATTGTCGATAGAATCGAAACAACATATTACACAATCATTCTTTCATGGATAAAATAATTTGTCCACTGAATTCCAAAAATAGTTTCTATGCTCAAGACAGGCTCCAACTTTGGCTCTAATAAGAAAGAGAATGCATGTGAAAATAGATTGCAAAGCAAAATAATTACAGTGAGGAACTCTGTTTTCGTAGCTCTCCAGCACCATCACTCTGGGCACCAACGCTAAGGTTGTCGGCCTTGCCACCTCTGCACCCGCCTCTGGCGCCTCCGCCGTCGTCACCGGCTGGGGCACCACCACCGTAAGTGCAGTCCCTCTCCTTGCTAGAGCAGTTGGTGCTCTTAAAGCGGTGATCGGAGGGCTAACGTGAGTCTGTTTGCAGGAGGGAGGCTCTGCTGCCAACACCCTGCAGTACGTGACCGTGCCCATCGTGTCCAACTCCGCCTGCAACTCCTACTATGGCTCTGGCTCCATCACCGCCCGCATGGTGTGCGCCGGCTACACCGCCGGTGGCCGCGATGCCTGCCAGGGTGACTCTGGCGGCCCCCTGGTGTCTGGTGGTGTGCAGGTGGGCGTTGTGTCCTGGGGCTATGGATGCGCCCGCCCCAACTACCCCGGCGTCTACTCCAGCGTTGCCAACCTCCGCTCCTGGATCAGCTCCAACACCGGTGTCTAAAAGACTGCCAGTTGGGATCCTACTCGACACCCCCCCTCACTCATTTTGAGCATTTTGCTCACTAAAATGCATAATAAAAATTTAATCTAATTTTCTTCATTTTATTGTGCCTTTACATTCCTAAACCATTTTCCTAATCTGTTTTCATGAAATAAATTATGTATTGATATGAGAATCCAAAATATATATTTTTTAAAACTTGTCTAATCACTCTAGAGGTTGAAATAATTTCCTCTAATCTAGCAATATTCTGTCATTATTGCACGAGTTCATTCAGAAGATATCATCTCATTGCTAAATTGTTTTTGTTGAAAGGGAAACGCAAGTAGACATCGTTAATAGTCGCGATATAAATTTATTTTTTGAGTCTTGAGCTTCATTTGAATATATAAAATGATGGGAGGAAAATAATAACCCATATTTAATTAATCAAAGACCTTAGATTGTTTTCAGTTGATTTGATTAGATTTTTTCGTGTTTCCGGGCGCGTCAACTGCTCTGGTCATTAGTACCGTTTGTGTAGTGCGTGTTTTTTTCTCGGGAGATTGCGGTGATCTTTCCCCGCTGGATAGTGAGATCCGGCGCCGACCTACCGTCGGCTAGTGGGGTTTCCCCCTAACCAGGACTCTCCCACCAGCGGGGCACCGCCCCAGCCGGGACAAGCTCTAAGCTCCCGACCGGTCTCCCGGGATATGTGGTAGTGTAGTGTATGTCAGTGTAAGTGTGTGTGTAATGGAAGAGGATAGGACAAGGAAGAGGAAGGACAGATCGCGCGCGGTCCGTGGCCCGTTTGGTAGGGAACTGCTCCAGCATTCGCCTGATGTTGATCGGAGAAACCACGGAAAACTACCGATCAGAGCAGCCGGCCTCTAGAATTCTCCTCCAGACAGCGACTGAATTCGACCTAGCTGAAAAGCTAGTGTCGAAAATCCTGCCGCCGTCAGGACTCGAACCTAGGACTTCCCGGTCAGAGGCGCTGCAGTGAGATCAGTTGATGTACTGAGCTACCGCTCCCGGTAGAATGTTTTCAGATCAAAAAATTTTAAGATCAAATCACTGCACACACGTGTTTATAGAAGTACACTATATGTACTTTTATAATGAAGCGAGAATTAAGAAGAAATAAAAGAGGTCATCTTCGTCAACATACTGGCTTTATTAAGATAGCCGGCTTTCGACGGCTTTGCCGTCATCGTCAGTCTATAAGATACCGGCTATCTTAATAAAGCCGGCTTATCTTAATAAAGCCGTCGAAAGCCGGCTATCTTAATAAAGCCAGTATGTTGACGAAGATGACCTCTTTTATTTCTTCTTATAAGAACGTCAACAACACCCAATCAGAATTCCCACGAAGCGAGAATTGTATAAAGGTATTTGACCAAAACGGCGAAGAATCTGATAAATCCAGAAAATCGGCAAGGAGTCATTTGACACCAAGAACAGAATACATTGAAATTCGAAATTACAAACTATAACTTTATTTTGGTGTATATGTTTTTCTTACACATCTACAAATCATCTGAAACATGTAAATGCATTTTCCACAACTGATTTTCACTTTTTAAGCACATTTTTTGCAGACGGTTTTGTGACAATTTTAACGCAAATTATAGGTTTTGTTGCCTTTGCACAAGCCGATCTGGCAATTCTTTTGCTTTTGAGATATCCCCGGTACTAGTATTTTCTGCTTCGTTGTGTATCACTTCGGACAAGTTCCTTCCTTTCAGTTCTCTAGATAGTTGAAGAATGACCTTTTTTTCATTTCAGCTTTTTATTACTTATATGATTGTAGATAATCCAAGTATTGATTGCCGCCATGCCCAATATATTATAGAAAATATGCTTTTCATTTTCCCTTCATCGCCGATAGCTCCTTGGCGACGACGTGTGTTGAGAAGCATGGAGTTATTTTTCCTTTTTGACTAATATGCTGTCTAATATGCGAGTCGTTGAATAATATGGGCAGTTTGTGTTGCCTGGAGTGTGTGATAAAATTACAGACGAATGAAGTTTAGTATTTCGTTTC
Source organism: Teleogryllus occipitalis (assembly GCA_011170035.1). Classification (NCBI taxonomy): domain Eukaryota; kingdom Metazoa; phylum Arthropoda; class Insecta; order Orthoptera; family Gryllidae; genus Teleogryllus; species Teleogryllus occipitalis. Next base: position 66,725 of record BLKR01005221.1, read on the forward strand.
AACTCCTATATTTTACGACGAATCGAGTTGATTGTTCCCACTATTGACATTTTCTTCACTTTGAGCTTTTTTGAAGAGTTGAGAGAAACGAAATTTATCAGTTGGCGCGTTTTTTCCTTGGTTTAGAAATGACTCTACAAGACCACTATAATCCCGTACTGCTCGAGCATCCTCTTTACCAAGATATGGAAAGGCGTTGCATTAGTACTTTTTTGTTACTCTATGTTTTGTCTCTCCCATTTTTGTCACTAGACAGACCCTGTCGCCATTTTAGTGATAATGACTTAAAGACATGTTCAGGTGATCTTCAAAAATAAGTTGTTTCCATATCCCTATACAAAATATATTTCTAATAAACGATCGCATTTTCAATACTTATTTGCTATTTTATCATTTTCTTTCAATAAGTATTTTAAATGTGAACGAAACATGCGCAGCTTACCCTTTTGTTGTCGAAATGATATCGATCACAAATACATACAATTATTATAATATTATAAATTTATATTATTAATAATATACAAAGTTTTATCAACAGCTCTCATTGCTACCTCTTGTTCATAGTTCATCTACGTTTGTAATAAAAAATAAAAATATATTTTGGGTCTTTAAAAAATAGCGGTCAGTACTATCTTTCATATAAGGATAAAAAAGATTAATACATTAGGAATCAATGAATATGATTTGAAAGTGCAAAGCAAAGTTCTGGGATAGTTTTGCCTCCTTGTTGCAAATATTAAATGATCGAGTATGCAGGAAGTGATTAATTACCCAAGTACGGTGAATTATTGAAATATAGTATATTTGTAAATCTCACTACAATAAAGTATTATGCGTAATACACAATTTAGTATATTCAGTAATAAATTACAATAGCTTACTGATCTGCTAATTACGAAATAACTTAAATTTGTCAACTCTAGTTCGGTCAGTAACCGCATAAACATTGTTAGATGCCAGCTGGTAAGTATTTAAAATTCTTAAGTTATTTAATCAATTGTAGTATTACGCACTTTGAGCACAATCATATTCAGGCTAGTTTGGCACCCCATTTGAAACGTTTATCAATCAACACCATAGGTTAATACATAAAATGTAACATTGTCAAAGTACAAAAATCAGTACAATAGCCAAATAATAAACTTTGAAACAATAATAAAATGAGTAGCATCCACTAGAGCTCTGCATTTGAAGGGAAACAAACATTCTCGAAGCTCCGCACCAACCCTTAGTGGAAAGGGTGAACTCGCTCTGTAGGAGATCCGTGATTATACTTGGGTTTTCGTAACGTGGCGCTTGGGGGGTTTGTCTTCACGATGGAATATAGCACGGCTTTTCGCATCTTTCTCGGTAGTAACAGTAGATGTCTCTTGATCTGCAGCACTGCTTGCTACGGTCGCGATCATGCACATCGGGCGGCACGATCAAGAAGGACTCAAAAAGTCGTGCCATATTCCATCGTAAAGACAAGTCCCCCAGGTACCACGTTACGAAAACCCAAGTATAGCAGACATTTCCATCGGCTGCATTTTCCCCCTTGGTGACGTGCAGAACAGCCAAGCGTTGCCGAGCGCTCGACCGCGACGGGGATGGTTGGAAAATAACAATCGACTACACTTGGGTTTTTCTAATGTGTCGTCTATAGGTAATATCTCCAAGATGGAATTCGGCACGACTTTTTGGGGCATTCTCAGTCCTGCCGCTAGAGTCGCTTGATCTGCAGCACTGCTTGATACGGCCACGATCATGCGACATCTTGCGGCAAGACCAAGAAAGACGAAAAAAATGCAGAATTTCATCTTAGAGATACTACCCACAGATGCCACATTAAAAAAAAAACAAGTATAACGCAGGGCGCTCGGCCGCCTTGGCATTCAACTCGCAGCGCCCATAGTGGAAAAAGATTGGTGGGCTCTTGCGCATTGTACCTGGCTTCAGCCAATGAACTTCAGGCACAAGTTTGCGTGGGAATTTTAAATGCCAAAATTATCATTAGTTACATGACATTGAAACAGATGTATGAAACTCATTCTTTTATATATTGCGTCTTTTATTTCAATTACACCTTCATCCTGGTATTTTTTTGTTAGTCACCATTGAAAATTGTCACTTCATGTCACTTTCGAAATGTTTCTGTATAGTTCTCGCTCTCCGTGTACCATGGCGGCCAACGTCTAGTCTCGCTTTCCAAAAGACGTACCCGTGCTTTGGTACGTGCTTTGGTCACGTGGTTCGTGATGCAAACTGGTGATGCGCAGAACGAGCAAAAGTCTGTGTACTGCAGGAGCACGCGCATCTCTCTCGACCATGGCAGCGCCTAGTGATCGTAAAGCTTTCTATTGATTGTAATCGATTAATTATCATCGAAAGAAAACCTTTCCAATGCATCTATTAATTGGCTGAAAATTACAATGAAATAATTCATTCGAAAAATCTTTACAGTGATAAAACGAAACTCAATAAAATTTTCCAAACAAAATTAAATGCAAATAAAAAAGTTTGAAACAGTAATTTAAAATGAACATTTTAGTTAGATCAATAAAATAGAATACCAATATAAATTTAATATTTATCATAAATTATGTGAAATTATTATACAATACAAGAACCAAATATCTGGCCAGTCACTTGACGTTAAACAAAAGATCGTTGTTAAATTCAGGCAAGATAGATGACGTCTCACAACATAATTTCGTAAGTATTCCAAGGAAAAAGCAATAAAAATACAAAATTCGCATGAAAAAAGCACTAATATATTTTATTGCACAGTCGTTTCATTTAACAGATTATTTACAGGCCTATTTAAAACAAAACAAAATGAGGAAAAATTAATGGATTTACATTGTCTTTCAATTGAAAATACTAATATTGTAGTTTATAAGACTAAACAATTACAAAAATACGTGTTCTATTTGTTTATAATGACCATAATTAGTATATGAAAGAGTCTTGACGTTTAACTCTTTGAAATAACAGAGCCTTCCTTAACTTACCGCCCTGGAAGAACATCTGAGGACGAAACATTTAAGCAAGTTTTTTTTGTCATTCCTGAAAGCTAAATGTCGATTTAGCCGTGAGCGCTAAAGCATTGTACACTCCTGTCCAGGGTGTATTCATGACTTCCGTCGCACGGTGGTCTGAACGGGGCCAAAACCCGCCCATAGGCACAAAATTTTAATTTTTGAAAAACGATTATTTCGTCATAAATATCAATTCCACATATTTCAAATTACTAGCAACCTATAAAAATAATATTTTTATCAATGCATACAGCCATACGACAATCTCAAAGCCAAACGTTTCAGCCGAGGAAAAATTCAGCCACCCAAGCAGTGAAAACACATGAACTTTTCATTGTTTATAAAATTTTCCTTATCAACTTTTCAACTTCCAGAAATAATATCCGCTTTCATATATCCTTCTAAATGTATTAAACCTTTTGCAGTGGCAATTATTTTTATTTTTCATTTAATTAAACCTTACGTAATTAAGGTGTGCAAAAACTGCTCATTCTTTTAACTAAATAAATTTTCACAGGCAATTACAAACAAACAACAAAAACGTATCTACGAAATTAATATATATTAGGGGAATATTACTAAACATTTTGCAGTTGAGATCAGCTGCTCCGATCGGATCCTCTCAAAATAATGACCGTATAAAGTTTACATTAAGTGTTTGGAAAGAGCATCATTACCTCCCGACATAATACCGAAACCATTTACTTCTTGAAAATTTATTGTTCTCAACTTTCAGATTTACATTAATTGCATATAATTTTCCATTTCTTTTCAAAAATAATCCTTCTTTCAATTCGCCAAATTTCTTTGTTTTTCAATAAAGTTAAACATAAAATTGACATCTGCAGACTGACACATGCAATAAGTTAAAGAACTTTGACGGGCAATAACATTAAAACATCTTAACAAATATTGGTGAAATTAATGTATGTAAGTCAACATTTTTGAATAGTTTTTTGTTGACATCAACCGCCTTGGCCAACGTCTTTCAAAATGGCGTTCATTTAAAGTTTATATGACTACGTTGGAAAAAAAGCGTGACTTTCATTAATTAAGTGATCTTTGATTGCAATTACAGAAAATTACAGAATTACAACTAAAACCAATTATAGAAAAACAACTAAAACCACTTGAATGAAATTAATAACTATTATTAAATTGGTATTTGTTAATGTGTTTTGTTATCAGCCGCCTTGGCTAGCCACTTTTTAAAATGGCGACCGTGTAAAATTTACATCACGAGGTTTGAAAGAAAGCGCCATTTCTAAAACGAAGTTATTTTTGAAGGGACGTCACACAAAAACAACTACAATTACTTTCACGAAATTAATATCTATTATTAATTGGACGTCTGTTAATGTGTTTTCATTAAAAAACAGCCGCATCGACCTGCCTCTTTTAAAATGGCGACCGTTAAAAGTTTACACGACGAGGTTTGAAAGAAACCACTATTTCCAAAACTATGTGATCTTTGACGGATAATTACACAAAAACAACTAAAAACACTTCTGTGAAATTAATAAATATTATTAATTAAGCATTTACTGATGTCTTTTCGTTAGCAACAGCCGGTTTGGCCTGCCTCTTTTAAAATGGTGATCGTTTAAAGTTTACATGATGTTTGCAAGAATACGCCTTACCAAAACTAAGTGATCTTTGACGGGCAATTACACAAAGGCAATTAAAAACGCTTCCATGAAATTAACAAATGTTATTAAGTGGACATTTGGTAATATTTTTTCGTTAATAAAAGCCGCCTAGGTCTCCTTTTTTGAAAATGGCGAATGTTTAAACTTGACTTCACGAGCTTTGAAAGAAAGTGTCATTTCTTTTAAGTAAGTGGTCTTTGACGAGCAGTTATAAAAAAAACTTGGAATATCTCCGTAAAATTAATATATGATATTAAGTGAACAAATATAAATATTTTTTTGTTGCTCCAAATTGCTTCTTTCTGTGGACACGCAATCAGCAGCCGAAGCATCAGCGCTGGATGTCATGTTAGAGGTGGCGCGCTGGGTGAAATGATCCGGACAGGAAATGATCTCTGGCATATGTGTAACCGCGAATGCTAAACATAAGACTTGTAGCAGATGCAGCCTGGGAGTTGCCGTGCTGCGAGTGCGACTACATACGGGGATCAGAACGGGTTTCAGGGGATTGTTTGCCTTTAGGTCAATGATAGATAATATGCAAGTAGAATAAATAAATTTAATTTCTTGATAATTGAGTACAATTGATTTTGATTTATAAAAAGCCGGAGGACCATTGATAGTTTATGACGTTAATGATTGCTCTTCTTTCTTGAAGTACACTTGGCAGCTTACTTACAGTTTGTTGCAAGGAAGGCAGCAACCCAAATCACTCGGCTGAGTGTGTCGCTGTCCGGACTGAGGTAGGCTCCAGGCAGTTCGGTGGTGCGAACTGGCATGGGCGCGGACTCAGATGACCGGAGCTGGTGGTGGAGTTTGCCGTGAATTCGACCAAGTGGCGGCTGCGGCTCGCGAGTGGCACGAATTTGAGGCTGGTTAGATGTGGCCGTACTAATCGCCTTGATAGGCGAAGCAGGAACAGTCGACCTTGTCTCCGTTGTCTGTTTGTTCTGGTTGTCGTCGTTGTTCTGTTTGTAGTCTCTCTCTCGTGTGTCTTTGCTCTGTTCTGTCTTGTCTCCTCTTGTGTGAGCGAAGTCGCAGTATTTATTATGCGGGTGTGATTGAGGCCGTGGGGGGGAGAGTCACGTGGCTGTGACTTGGACCTATGGTAAGGCGGGAAAGTTTGGAGTGCCCGCGATCGGCTCCCTGTTCGTGATGTGCCTTCCGGGGGGGGTGTCACGTGACATTGGCGTGACACTGAGTGTCACGTGACATTGGCGGCGATCAGAGAGAAAGGCGGTGGCACGAATTTGCCCGCGATGGCGGCCCGTTTGTGTTTGCGATTTTACCGGAATTGAGGCATCTGGCATGCAGGTGGCCAGAGAGCGAGGGCGGCGCGCCGGCAGTGCGCCTTTGTCGGCGAGATGCATTGACGGGCTTATTTTTGCGAGAGAGGCCCGAAGCGATTCCCAGAAATGTTTCTGGGCGGCTTGTCAGGTAGCGAGCTATGGGGTGAGGGCCCCGCGTGCCGGGTTAGCCCAGCCCTAATGAGGGGTTAAACCCCAGCTGGCGACGCCCAGAAGCGGCGGTCATTGTACTGGGCGGGCGTGGGCCCGTGCAAACGGCGGTTTGCGCGGAAGACGCTGCAAATTATTTTATTGCCCTTTTGTAGTAGTTTCCGAAGTGTGGAAGCGTGCCGGCATGCACGGAGAGCGACTTGTGAGGGGTTGGTGAAAGTAAGCACTTAATAGTGGGTGGCCGCGCGGGAAAAAGCTGTTAGGGGCTGCGCCTTGGCGGCGAGACTGAAAATTTGATTGCGAGATTGAACAAGACTGAAGTGACTTGAAGAGAATAACCTCACCGGAAGCCAACTCAGATGGCCAGGTCTCTGGCATTTCCGTATCATGATACACATCACTTTGTAGCTTTTGGTCCAGAAGCGTCCATGGGCCACCTCCAACGGGATAAGTAACAGAATAGTAGTGAAATAATATAAAATGATTATTTATTGTTTGACAATCAAAATGGCAAACGATAAGTACACTTTTTCAGTGTAATTCATTACTACTTTTAAATACAATTTTTTCCTTTTACTACTTAAAGAGTTTTACTGTTTTGCAACTTTTAAAAACTATTCTGAAAAAACTTTATAAACACTATCTCGGCCTAGTTGGTAACCCATTTCCCCTTGCGTCATAGCGTAAATGCTTTTAATAAGCTTTTTATTACTTCTGGTGAAATAAAGATGCTTATATTCATTTTCAATAATGTCAGATAGATACCAGTATTTTTTTCGATATAAATTGTGACGTAACCAAATATCAGATTCGGAAATAAACACATTTATTTTGTAATAACTTCTCCGCAGTGTGTGTGTTGCAACCGGGTGCGCCTCCCGTAGGCAGTGAAAGGGTCAATTAGTTCCGCGCAGCTGCAAACGCGACTTATTGGCGTCGCCTCGGATGAGCGAGGGGCGCAATGTTTGTTACCCGCGCCTTGGGATCTCCCCAAGGGACCTCCGCTGCTCGGAGGAATTTCAGACGACCGCCCAGGTTTGTTTATAGGAAGTGTGCGAGAAAGAGCGTTTTCGGCTGTCTCTGGAAAATTCCATAAAAATTACCTGAGAAACGCGTAATCTGATTGGTGTAAAATCATGTACGGCGTAGTAACTTTCGCCCAGTAACGTCACGCCTTCTAAAAATTCAGCAGAAAGTTCTAGAACATTCGTAGAAATTGGGGGGGGGGGGAAGAAGTGTGTGAGCACCGTGAAGCGCGGAGGAGAATCAGAAGCGTGGAGGCGCTAGAGTCGTGCAGGTCAGAAGCGTTCAGGTCGCCGGACGGAAGGGCCGCACAGACCCTTGTGAGGCTGAAGTGTGTGGGCGCTAGGGTAGCGCGAATTAGCGCGATAAAAGCGTAGAGGTGTTAATAACGCACCGAGTGTTAGGTAGATGAAAAGGAACTTTATTCAATTTTGTTATTCTTTTTTATCTCTGCTCGTTTACGCCCGCGCCGAGTGTCGCAATTTACGCGACTACGATAATTAGTGAAGTCGGTGATAATTCTCCCGACGAGTATCGTGTTTTATTCTGACGTTCGGACTTATAAACTGTCGTCACCGATAACGTCACCGCTGCCGCAGACGTTACAGCTGATGTCGCTGTTGGTTTTGTTCCCCTGAATGGGAAGCAGGCTACGAGAAGAAACCCTTCTCCGTCACCCAAGGGACGTGCTGTCCAAAAAAAAGGAGTCCAGCTGTTTTGCTTGTTTGGAGGCCGTTCACCCCAGCGAGTTCCTCTGCCGCACATGGTGATTTTAGTTATTTGTCGAGCTCCGACGAACAAAACGAACATTTATCACGCCCTTCAGGATTACCTGGACTATATTCAATATTCAGAAGATGCTGGCTGCGCATTGGCCCTTTTCTTGTAATTTTGTACGCGCATCTCTGTTTAATTTTTCCTTTATTTGTTCCAAGCAATAATCATAAGATTTAATTGTATTAGTTTTAAGACTGCGTGATAAAAAAAGCAAGGGTTTGAAACTGAGCTCAGATAATTATAACAAATTATTTCTACTATTTTTTCTATTTTTTAAATGTCTCATTCAATTTATTTTTTCTTTAAATTTTCTTTCAATTGACCTCTATCACGTAGCCACGTCCGTCCACCATCTAAATTTCAGGCTCTACTCGCCTCCTGAGCTAGCCGGCAACACGAGCCCAGGTAGGTGCGACCAACCGTCGGAGTTACAAAATAAACAATATTAATTAATTGGAATATTATCTTACAAGTAGCACATGTTTCATTAGATTCATAATTAAAGAATAGTTTTAAATTCACTAAATAAATACTTATTTAACTTAACATCATATGCGTGCGTTTCGACCCCGTTTAGACCACCGTGGTCGTTCGAATCATCTCAACAGTGATTAGCTGCTATATGCCTGTGAATATGTCGGAGGGAGAAGCTGATGTAAAGTAAACGGTTGGTCCGTACCAAAGTTGACGAAGAATATGCACCTAAGTTCTAACAGTTTTGCTATTTTTATAGAAACAAATTCGCTGTACCAATGTCAAGGAAAATAACAAAAACCATTTTAATGTGTGCATGAGATTGCACGAATATGCGTATTCCATTTTAATAGGTTCTTACCTAATATAAAGCATGCTCATAAAATTTTGTAGTAATATAATCAGAGTTTCAATGCGGGAATTAGTATATAGGATTTTGTTTATTTCAAATGCTAAATATGCTCATATATTTTGAACCTTGCGTGATAGAAACTTTTTATGATAATTTTCGAAATCATCGTGATTATTTTCTTTGAAACCACCTATATTCATTCTGGGAGTATGAAAAAAATGTGTTTTTTTGTTCCCTAGTGTTACCGGCTACCAAGCAACCGCTCGGCAGCCTCGGTCGGACACCGGCAATCGTGAGCTCACAATCTGATAAGCACGCGTGCGTCGAGCACATGTGCTCTCGGGAGAGAAGAGACGAGCGGGCGAGCGGTGGCCGATAAAATCGCGAAGAATGCAAATCTCTAGCATCTAACTAATAAGGTTTCAGCTCTTCACGGACACCCATAAGTATAAGTATCAATTCTAGATTGAGTTAATCAACAATACAATCGCTACAGTGCGCATAACTTCAGTTACTACAGTGACGATATAATGCTCTATGTTACGCATTTTGTATGTCTTCCCTGTATAAAGCTTAGAGAACTGCCTGTTTTGTAGAGTTTTATCATCAAAAAGCAATTTGTTTAACTATGTAAAATAAAGACTGCGGAAAAAGAACGTTTAACAATTATCGTCCAAAAATGGATGGTCAAAATATGATGTTCAAGATGATGTGACCCAACATTATTCCAAGTTGTACAAAAATCATAGTGAAGTATTTCACACGTATGTTTAGTACAAAATACATATTAGTTTAGTACCTTATATTTATTATTAGGGAGAGTACTTTTGTGCCCTAAAAATCTTGAAAGATGCTTTTAAAAGTACGCATTTATTACCCAAAATACACTGATATATGCATTTTAATATGCAATTAAAATTAACAATATATTTCCTCTGTAAACTTTTCTTGATAAAATTCAGGAGAAGCATGCTTGAAATAAAAAGATATATTTTCGTGCAAACATAATATAATCTACCGTACTTTGCGAGAAAAATAATTGAAGTAATTATTTATCTTAGTGAAGTACAACGAACGTCGTCTATTTCTTCTAGCTGGTTTAAAGAATATGTTATCAAGACATATCGTTCATTTGCACAAGTATTTTATCATCCATAAAGAAAAGAACTGTGACCAGCTCTATCTAATCAATGTACGCTCAAAAATAAAAAAAATCTATGTATAGATGAAACGATTTATAGATAAGTCTCTATATTAACGAAATATACAAACTATGCGCCTATATTTACACGAATATGCAACAACAGGAAAAACTGGCCAAATATATCCCTAACATATTAATCGATATATCATCGTATTCTAACCAAATGTCAAGAAATCCGCAAGATAAATTCCTTGAGGTGAGGAAAAACATCACTGAATTCTCAATTTGATAAACTTCTCAACAAATATTTCCTTTAGTATTTTGTTCAGAAACGTTTCGTTTCTGCTCAGAAGTTTCTTGACAATTTTTCTTATTTTATGTAGAATAACCGAGGATATTTTACTATTAAATGCGTTCCTTTACTATTAAATGCGTTCCTGTTCTAAATATATAATTATATTCGAAGTAGTATTGTATTGAAGTGTGGTGAAGTGTTGTGCAGTGTAGTGCAGTGTAGTGCAGTATAGAAGTAGAAAGAGAAGTGAATTTCAAATGTTGTGAAGTGAAGTGAAGTGTAATTAAAAATTCGTGTAAGCTTGTATTTAATAGTTTCAAATAACTGTGCAGGTCAACCAAAAAATGTAGTTAAGGCTATTATTGTTAGCATATTATTATAATTATTATTATTATTATTATTATTATTATTATTATTATTATTATTATTATTATGTCTTTAAATAATTTGAAGTTACGTTGTTAAATAATTTAAAGTTAATATTAGTAATGTGTAAATTGTAGAGTTCTGCCACCAGGTTGTATATACCTACCTGCAGAATAATAAATATCTATCTATCTATCTATATTTCTAAGTACTAGCAAAGAAAAAATCTTATCTTTTCTTTTACAAAGAACAATTTTTAACTGGCAGAATTGCTGTGCAAATTACATCAACCTGTATCGCGCAAAAGCCTAAGATTGCGACCGATTTTAGGCCTCAAGATTATATTAAAATCAATTTAAAATATATTCCTTTCATATACAGTCATTTAATCACAATTGAATGTTTTGGTTTCGGGTCTAACATTTTTCTCTTTTGTGAATGTTTTGTTCCTACCTTCGGGGACAATTAAGTGAGAGTGGCCAACACTAAATGTTAATTAAATGTAATTTTGAAAATACCTGAAAGGCAAGCATGCCGAACAGGAGGAAATAATTTTAAAAAATCTTAGCTCACCTGCCGATCGTCAGAATTTCAGTATTTCAAGTGGCAACGAAATTTTTTCAAGTATCCTTTACCTACATACTTTGTTTTTATAACAAACTTCAATTTGCGATTAATTTGGCATATACAATCACAAATATAGTATTTTGACATAACTCTCTCTCTTTCTCTCTCTCTACCAGACTTGCAATGTCTCTTTGAAATGGTTACAAAGTAAGTGATTTGTAAAAACATGCAATAAATTGCATAAGTTTCAGTCGCTTCAAAATAAAAATAAAAATATTTTACAAGGCTTGGAGACCCTAGTTTTCGACTTACCACATTTACACACCAATCTGGCTTAACAACACTAATCTGGTTTAACCTACAGATTCCGTTTAAAGAACTGCAAAACGTGTCGGAATAATCGAAATTTCTGTCGTTCTCTCGGACTACTACATAGATGTAATCTATAAAAGTGAATTCAATGACATGTAATCGACATCGATTCCACAAAAATGGGTGTGTGAAGAGATACGAATTGTTTACAGTCTTTCTTCAGGATTTAACGCAGTGTCCTTGCAAAGTTTGGTAAATATTAATATCACACGAATGCGTAAAATAAATAATTTAAATAGTATGCTGATAGACGCACCACGGTCGTTATTTTTCGCCGGTCGCTAAGAGACGAGTTCCTGATATATTCCGCCAGAGGCCAGCAGAGGTGCGGTAGAATCACAGAGTAAGCATAAGGGGGATGGCCGTGTGACCGATCTCCATGAAAGTTAGCACATCTATGTGTTTTCATGGAGATTTTTATGCTGTCCATTTTTTGTAACTCCACTAGAAGGCGTTGCAGCACAAGATGGAGCTTCAGTTAAATGCAATTCGCAATCACGGGAACCCAGCTTCATTATTGCTGGGCGTTGCCGTGTGACGCGGGGCGAGGCCGAGGAGGCCAGGAAGAACCAGCAATGCAAGATGGAGAGACAAGGAAGGGAAAGAGATAGAGGGAAAGAGAGAGGGGAAGGGAGAAAGAAGGGGAAAGAAATAGAGAGAGAGAGAAAGATAGTGGGATGGAAAAAGTGAGCAAAAAGACAAGGGGAAAGATAGAAAGAAGAAAAAAGAGAGAGGAAAAGAGGAAAATATAGAAAGGGAAGAGAGAGGAAAAAGAGAGGCGAAAAGAGAGAGAGTAGGGGGAAACGAGAGAGGGACAAAAAGGAAAAGAGATGAAAAATAAAGTTAAAAAGAGAAAAGGAAAAAAGGCAAAAAGAGATTACGGAAAAAGAGTGAATATGGTAAAAGAGAGAGGGATAAAAGGAGTGGAAAGAGATAGAAAGCAAAAAATAGAGGGGAAAAGAGAGGAAAGAGAAGGAAAAGATAGATAGCAAAAGGGAGATGGCAAAAAAGAACAAAGATAAGGAGAAGGGAGGAAGTGGAAAAAGAGAGGAGGGAAAAGATAAAGAAAAGGAAAGAGAGAGAATGGGAAAGGGAGAAAGGGTGAATGAGAGAGGGGGAGAAAATAACAGGGAGAAAGAGGGAGGGGGAAAGGATGAAAGCAGAAAGAGAGAGGAGGGAAAAGTGAAAGAAGGGGAAAGAGAAAGAAGGGGGAAGAGTGAAGGGGAAATGAGAAAGAGGAAAATAGGAAGGGAAAGAGAGGGATGGAAAAGGAGAGAGGGAAAAAGAAAGGTCGGGGTAAAAGAGGGAGGGAAAAACCGAGCAGGAAAAAGAGATGGAAAAAGAGGGAGAGAGAATGAGGGAAAAAGAGAGTGAAGGAAGAGAGAACAGGACAACGTCTGCTGGGTTCTGCTAGTAAAGAATAACGTAGTAACCGTTCCCGGACGCTGAGCTAACTGGTGCACTCCCGTATCGGAATAGATAGCAATGGAACCTTTTAAATAAAATCAATGACGAATTGAATTAAGAGTTGGAGGGTCGTCATCTCCTACATTATGTTGATTCATGAAAATCTTTACTTTACAATTATAGATTGTTGCACTAATAAGTCAAATAGTTTCCAATTTATAATTCATTGCTATAATTGTCCACGAAATATCGTAATAAAATGTCTTTCCTATGGATCTGTGTATTTAACAGAAATATTAAATCACAGAAAAAAGATGAGTCAACAAAAACGGTAGTTGCCAGTAACCGTAGAGAAAATCCACATATACTTGCAGTAATAATATTAAAATGACGCCATAAACATTCCAATTCTTAAAGAAATATGTTTGTTAACTAAAATCACATTCACGATTAGAATGTGTTTAAAACACTTTAGATTGCGATCTTCAGATGCGATCTTCAGATGCGATCTTCAGATGCGATCTTCAGATTGAAGATTGGAAATTCCCTCTCGAAATAGTACACATTTCGTGATAATATCTGGCTATCTTGAATTTTCGTAAGTCACGTCTGTGAATTACTACACCAGTATAAATGATACGTGCCAAGAATGTCAGGGTTTCTTTTGAAGTTCTCACAATGCTGAAGCTGATCGTTTTCCTTGGTCTGGTGGCCTGCGTCTTTGGTGAGTACATCCCCTATAGAAAACACGCTTTGGGAAGAAGATTGGTTTTGCACAATTTCATATAATTCATGGACAGGAAACCCTTGGAGCGGTTTTGGAGGTGAGATGCTTAGCGTATATGACTGTTATACCCAAGATCAAGGGTTCAAACCCGATCGAAGCCGTAGATTGTTAAAGTGAAAAAATCCTTCGTATGCCTTCGGAGGGGAACTAAAACTTACTGACCCATGTTGTAGATTTACTGCGTGTAAAAGATCTTCAAACACAAAATAAGTCTTTGTGCAAAATTTATTTCGCCAATTTAGTCGCCCCAGTGGTACCTCCTTTGCTAGATGGGGAAATGTGCGTGGTCAGACGGAAGAGCTGAGCGTGGTCTGAGCCTCGACACGTCAAATAAGACATCGTTGATTGAATGATAAGTGTCTTACTGCTGGAGAGGGAACGACCTTTCAGGTGTGCATTAAACAGATGCAACACGAAAACATGGGGAAAAAATGAAACCCGCAATACACATAACGATGCAATACCATTTACTATAGTGCGTAGCTCGAAAACAATGCACAACAGACTATGATATGAAAAATGAGATCATTATGGGCTTCTATTGCGTTTTAGGTGGTTTCACCAACTCCGTAGCATGGGTTTTGAGTTGGGTACTAGTGTAAAGTTATTTTCACTTTTAAATGAATAATTTATAAAATGAGGAGATATGAGTGAAAGTTTCCGGGCTGGTAGGCCTTGGTCCAGTTGGCATTGAAGAGCCAAACGTTTCGTCCACGTCTGCGGTGGACATCTTCAGTGGCGGCAGCGTCGTCGGGGTAGTAGACTGAGTCGCTACTGCCACTGTAGATGTCCACCGCAGACGTGGACGAAACGTTTGGCTCTTCAATGCCAACTGGACCACGACCTACCAGCCCGGAAACTTTCACTCTTATTGACTCCGGCCGGGAAAGCCTACGACGCTATGTAAAATGAGGAGTGTTCGTATGAGTTCAATTAAGAAAATTTACTTTGTTTCGAGACATGTTATTCAGCATACGGAATTTCTAGCAAACATACTCTTTTTTTAAGATACTTGAAGAAATAAAGAATAAAAGTAGAAAACCAATGCGGCAATTTAACATTCTATCAGAAATTTGTTGTAAGAATTATTCAAAATTGTTTTTAGTAAATGACCTCTTACTTTCATTCAATAAGAAGAGGAACAATAAACATAGATATAACGGTTAAATGAAAATCAAACGCGTAAAATGATATTATTTGGTGCGAAAACGTATTTGGTTAAGCAATTTTAAAATATTTATGATACTATTTCAAATATAAAGAACTGAATTTTATGACTTTCTCAACTAATAAATTATATTTTCAATTTTCTCAAAGGCACATGACAGTAAGTAAATGAACTTTTCACTTTTTAAAAACAATTTACGCAGAAAATAAACTGCAGAGTATCTTCGTGTCTTCATTTAAGAAGAAATAGACACACTTATCAATGTATGCCAACTTAGAGTATTTTGTACAGTAAAATATTCTCGTTTACGAGACGAAATCTGGTGAAATAACAGATTTACAAATGTGCCAGATACATGAGTTCATGAATTAAAAGCTCCCTTTAAACTACTTTTGCTACATACGTTTACAAATCAACGTAGGTACTCCATTTCAATACTGGTACATTATTCTTACTAATTTCGCAACTAATTCATCATGTGTTAATTTTCTTCAGCGGGCACCACTCGCGATGTGATCCCTCGCCTGGATGGTCGCATCGTTGGAGGCAGCTCCACCTCCATCGCCAACTACCCCTACCAGGTAAGCACACATTTTGGACACTAAATTAGCAATAGATTACTCATAGGCTCGTCGGGTGTTGTCATTAGAGCGTGCACCATTTTGAGTTACAAAATATTTCATGTTGACTGATTCTGCGATTGCTACTTTCCAGATCTCCCTGCAGTATGGAGGCAGCCACATCTGCGGTGGCTCCATCATCAGCTCTCAGTGGGTCCTGACTGCTGCTCACTGCATGGTCTAGTGAGTATTTGCTCTTGGGTCTAGAAGAGGTTTAAGTTGAAATGTGAGTCAAAGAGCAAGTATAAACGTGTGCATCTTCTGTGCAGCTCCACTTCTGGATACACCGTGCGCGCTGGCACCAGCACTCGCAACTCCGGAGGCACCGTCTACAGTATAGCCAACATCATTACCCACTCCAGCTACAACTCCCGCACAACTGACTACGATGTTTCTGTCATCCGCGTAAGTTTTCAAACATTTTACTTGTTTATCTGCACAGGTTTTTCAGATGAGGTAAAGCGAGTATCTGATTCGATTCAGAAATTTGGAGGACACTGTATCTACTCTTGTAAAAATTCCTAATAACAAACATATAATCGTTTCTTCACGCAACAATAGCCACAGAAGTATCAGTGTAATTTATTCTATAGTAATATTTCTGCAATTACAATTAACATAAATTAAACATTTTTATGCTCTGGTTTTAGATCTCTGGCTCCTTCACCTTCAGCACCAACGTGCAACCCGTCGGTCTAGCCTCCACCGCGCCTGCTTCTGGCGCCAACGCCGTCGTCACCGGCTGGGGCACCACCACCGTAAGTGCAGTCCCTCTACTCACTAGTGCAGTTGGTGCTCTTGACGCGGTGATCCGTGAGGTAACGCGAGTCTGTTTGCAGGAGGGAGGCACAGCAGCCAACATCCTGCAAGAAGTCACCGTGCCGATCGTGAGCAACTCCGCCTGTAACATCTACTACCTGGGCCTCATCACCTCCCGCATGCTGTGTGCCGGCTACACCGCTGGAGGCAAGGATGCCTGTCAGGGTGACTCGGGCGGCCCCCTGGTGTCTGGTGGTGTGCAGGTGGGCATCGTGTCCTGGGGCGCTGGCTGTGCCCGCCCGGTCTTCCCCGGCGTCTACTCCAACGTTGCCAACCTCCGCTCGTGGATCTCCGCCAACACGGGTGTCTAAACGTCCATTTCATTTCGTGCAACTCAATATTGTTTTTCTAAGTAATAATTTGTGTTTGTTCTACAAAATTCTCAATAAATCATCCTATTTCTTCTAATGAGTTATTTTATTTGCTGTTCTTATTTATGTGGTATAATTTACATAAAATGTTTCTGGTTCTTGTTATATTTGTTACAAATGATTTTGAGGAAACTAATTTTCACGCCCCATCATTTTATAATTCTTTGGAAATGCAAATTGCAAAGAATATATTAATATGAAGTGTTTAACTTCAAACGTTCAATTTATTGTTTCGTTTTTATGTTTCTCCGTAATATTTTCTCGTAATTCTAGTTTCTCTCTTAACTCGTAATGCCCACTGGGTTCTTTTGTGGGATATGTCATAAATTTGTCTTTCAAAAATCCGAATAATTGATCTTGGCAAGCGTCCTTTGGCTTTCGCAATTCCTGATAATTGACTTTTGGGTAAAAATTACAAGTACTGTTCAAATATTTATTAAAAATATATTTTATTTCCTTTCATAATAAGAAGTCAAAATTTACGACATTGAGTTCAGTTTCATGACTAGTATTATTATAACAAACCCTACTACACTCAACATCCGTCGGTAACTTTTCCCGGGGTTAAATGCTGTATTGAAGAATATTTAAATGTAAAATATTTTACGATGTTATTTGAAAAAAAAAAGAACCTACGATATTCTTTTCTTATAACAATACTCGATTAGTTACTGTATTTAATGGAATGAATGGTGCCCTTCCATTGATTCTGCAAGAAGATTCATTATAACTCTGGTGTTCGAGTGGATTAGAAATATTAAGCTGAAATGGGTTCATTATCAATCTCCTTTTTAAGATAAAATAAAAGAGTTGTTTATAGAAAACGAGTAAAATTAGAATATTTATTTATTTATTTATTTTACGTCAAAAAACATTTAAAACTGTGTATGATGTGCTATAGGGAGAAGTTAATTCTGTGCACGTTTTCAAATTTCTGTGATCCCTACACTAAGTCATATACTACTTGAACTTTGAATTAAGAAAACCGCACCCATGTAATAAAATCAATTTTCAAGGATAAATAAACAATAAAGTTTGGTCTCTTATCCATGATGTCCTCTTATCCATGATCTTTACAATAAAATGTCAATGTCATACTTATTGCATAAACTGATTTCAGGTCTACGTATATTCCCTTCATGCAACGTACATGAATTCGAATCTAGAATATTTTTAAAAACAGACTACATAGACAATGTCATCTAGGTAGAATATCTAATATTTCTCATCAAATGATAAAAAAATATTGTAATTAGTAATAGTAGTACATTTAAATAGAAATATTATTTTCGATGCAGAAAATCAAAGGCAGCACATAAACATAAGTATGTCCAGTAAAAATCAACCATAAAACATTGGTGCAAATACCAATAAATTAGCAATGGAAAATCTTTGTTATACACTTTGGTTTTATCTTATGCACTAGAAAGTTTTGGTTATGTGTAATTCTGCGCAGTTCTTTCTACATTCTGAAAATATCCATGTCCACAGAAGAATTCTGCAAATCTCTGATCACAATTTACAACAATCAACCTCCACCACGGGCGAAAAATTACCTATGACCACAGATTACACAGTGAACATTGTCTTTGCATTGTTTTCATGTAGATGTACGCTATTAAATATTACGCATAGACGCACAGCACTAGTCAGTTTGAAATACGAATTTGAAGGTACAAAATAAAATAGCTTTGTAAGCCACGCAGATCAAAACTTGAATTGCATGCGGGTTGATAAACATACTTTACTTCGTGGATTTAAAGTATTAACAATTCTTTAAAGGTTACTATTAATTTGTACACATAAACTCTTCAGTCGAAAACCGGCTTCAAATCAAAAGCACCGTTTTATGTACTTGGTGTGGCGTTGCTACGTATAGTGTTGCTTCTGTAATTGATTTTAATCTCCGCTATAAAAAATGGAACCTAATTAACTCCAAACTAACAAGCCGATTGTCAAAATAACACTTTTTTGTAAGAATTTTGTCCACACTATAAAATCATATCAAAAAGATTTGTGAACGATTTAAAATTAAACGATTTTTAAATCGAAGGAGATCATTCTATAAAAACTTCATCACATCGACAGAATTTGAAAAAATATTCTCAACACATGTAAAATTTCAAGCGATAAATATGCTTAAAGGATTGTTAGATTTCGTTTAGTTAGGTTTGAAAATGTTTTTGAAGACTCATGTGAGCTACCCTCAAAAACCAAAATATCCGTTTGAAACTTCCAAAGCCAAGGGATCATTTAGTTCAATTGGGGAATATCAATTTTGAAGAAAATCCATTGAATGGTTTAGGCGCAAGCGTTAACCACATACGGACAGACGCACAAATACACAGACAGACAGTTTTGTCGTCAATCTATTTTCATGGATCCCCAAGAACGAACCTAAATTCTGGCTAAAGCACGTGTTAGAGGAATTATTTATATATTTAGCAACATTATTTATATTATCAATAGTTTTTCAATACTAGGGCCCGAAAAGTAGGATTTTTTGACGAGAATATTGCGGTTTTCCGGCGCACGATTACATAACTTTTTCTTCTTACGAAGTACGCACAGGCAAGAAAGTAATGAGTTTTTAGATGAAGATGTGTCGACAATTTTTA